>JAWLRI010001026.1:849144-876194 GCA_034781795.1 Crypturellus tataupa
CCCCCCCCCCCCCCCCCCCCCCCCCCCCCCCCGCCCCCGTGGGGGAGGTAGTTTAAAAAAAAATGGGGAAGAGGAGATTGTTTTCAAAGAGTTGCATTTCTGAAGCATCTATTTTGCCCTTTCATTTGCTCTGTATATCCTGCTAAATCAGAGGAGTTCCCATAGAAAGTGAGATCACGTTACGGGATCTGAGCTAAGGGTTTTCTTTAGTATTCAATGAAACCTAGCTGACTTCTGTGAACGCTGTCTTAGAAAATAGATAACCAAAACATGTCTAAAAGATAAAATGCATTAAGCAATCTCTCTTGGCCCCCTCTCAGAGGGAAGAATATTTTAAAGAAAGTTTTTAACTCTACTTGTGCAACTTGCCCTTTGTTGTCTGCATATTCTTTTTGTTTCATGATAACATCAAGGCTTTTAAAAAGTCATCGTTTTGTTTATTTCTGAAGTGGTCTCGCTGGTATTATTCTTTGATGGTCTTTACTTTTTATCATTATTAAAAACACTCGTTTTTACTGTTTATGTAGAATACAGTTGTTTCTATCTGTACATTTATTCTTATAATTCCCATTTGTGTTTATTTCTCTCCTTAAAATTCCTGTAATTCCTCCAGTTTTTGCCCTTTTTTTCTGACATAAATTTGATCAAAAAGATTGCACTGCTACTGTTGTTTCATTGCGCTGTGTATGAGATATCCCATTCCAGTTAGCTGTTCTGATTGTATACAATCTATGATATAAATAAATAATATCATGGCCATGTTTTAGCAAGCTTTTGTTCAGTATAGTCAGTACCTTACAGTTCTTCATTCGCAAATCAGAGTATTACAAGGGATTGGGAGTAAACTTTCTAGATACCTGACTCCAGGGAAAACAGTTCAGCATAAAAACAACTTTGAGGGCACGATCAAGACCAAGTTGTTGTCAAGAGCTAATGAAAAGGTATCTTGGCCATGGCAAGTACTGGCAGATACAGACCTATAGGCATTTTTCTTTGCATCCCCTTTGAGACAATTTCCACCCACAGCCTGCAGTGACCTGAACGTAAGTAAGTCCATCAGGCTTAAAGCAAGTTCAATTTTTTTTTTTTAATTTTGCAGTTCCAAAATATGATGTGTTCTGTAGTTATTATCAGTGTACAAAAAAGCCTTTAGTATTTGTAATCGGAACCTTTCTGACCAGTTTGTTACACTTTCAGGAACATCTTCAATGACCTGAGTGAAGCTAATGGCATGTGTAAGCAATTAGCGATTATTTCTGTTTAATATGATTACAATGAATGCCTGAAGTGCCATTAAAGTGAAAAATTGCCCAGATTACATACAGATTTGAAAAGCATTTCCCTTGAGTCATCAGCCACAACGCTGGATGGGACAGGTCGTTGCACTGAGCCGCTTATGGGCAGAATGAGGGGCATACCTCAGAGGCCAAGCCAAGATTTGGTGTTGGTCTCATTGAAGTTTTAACAGTTGTAATAGCCCAGACTATTAGACTGTTAGTCTCTTTACAGTAATAACTATTTACAGTCCATATTAAAATAGAAAAACCTCAGTAATGTACTTGAAAAGGCTTACAGACAGCCCTTAGGATCTGTGTCCTGCTCTTCGGTGTGATGCTCACCAGTCCATGGTAGGAGGCAGAGGCCTCCACCTCTCCACCTTGGCTCTGCCTCTGCCATCTTGGCAGAGGCAGCGGTGAGGAGGAAGGGGCTCTGGATGGCTGCAGCATGTGGGGAGAAGAGTGATGCTGATGGCAGAGGTTTAGTTCTCTATTTTGGGGAGCTCTGTGCTGCTAATCGTTTTTTCCTCCTCCTCAGTCTTAGGGTCATATTAGGTTTGTTATTATATGTAATGTGCTAAAGTATTTGTTCTATCTGTTGGTTCCACTGTTCAGGCTTTCTGTTCCTTTTTTTAATCTCTAAAATCGGTTTTGTCTGAGTACTGCAACATACTACTCTTGGACAAGCCACTGATTGATCATCCTGATTTGTGTTTACATCCTGGGTCTTCTGATACCTCTTTGTCTCTCTATGCTTCCACAGGACGGTTTTGCAAGTTTTGCTCATTCACTCCAGACTGAATAACTATGTCATCACTATAAAGTAAAGCTAAAGTAAAATGGCTTAGATGGCAATTGCCTGATTGTAAGACCATTGCAAATATTTGGCAGAAAAAGCAAATGCCACCTTGAGACTCAAACAAGTTGAGAAAACTACTGAGAACCCAAGCGATTTAAAAAAAAAAAAAAAAAAAAAAAAAAAAAAACCCTTCACTAGGAATCAGAGAGATGTATCTGCTGGGCCAGAAAGCTGGAACCGAATGCTTGTGTCAAGGCCATTAACCCTAGGAGATAAGCATAAGTTGGGGCACTACCCTTGCTAAGAGTCTGGTAAACTTGGAAATTTTAAATGGTAACTGCTGTTGCATTATAAAGCTAGAAAATAACTAGGGTTATGAAAATCTTTCGAGACATGGATTGGAATGTCATTTGAGACATTCCTTCCAGTGTGGTTAACTCAAATTTAAAAGTTGAATTATTTGGAAGATAAGCTACTACTGTTATTTCCTAGATGACAAGAGCTATGTTTCAGCATAGGATGATATCTTTGCCATTTTAATAGTTGTGTAAGTACAGTTGGCCTATCCCATAACTTAAAACATGGCAAGTACAATCAGGAGCAAGGTGACATTACAGAAGTCTCTTCATCTTTCTTTAAAAATAACTTTTTCTTTTCTTTGCAGATCCCTAAAACACTGTTATTAAGCACTGGGAGGTGAAGATATCAAATAAAGCAGCAGGCAGCACTGAAGTCCTTCAGGAGGATTCAGTCTGCAGGAGACCTTGCATGGCTACAATCACCTGCAGCAAAAGCTTTCCCTCTCAACAGGTAAGTCTGTCAACTCACTCTCTTCAGGGTTAACCAGCATCCTTCAGCTAAGTGTTTTAACACCATCTTATAAAATAGCAAGCCAGAACAGAGTTAAATATAGATGTTAGGAGAAAATATCCTTTAGATATGGGAACAGGCAGAACACTGAACTTGTCTCTCATCTTTAAGAATGAAAATATTTGATGTGGTATTCCCTTTCCATCCTGCATGTTTGTTCATACCCAAGATAAATGTATGTCAGCTGTTTTCTACCTCAAAGCAATTGCAACATGATAACGTTTACACAGGACCCAGGTATTTGTGCTTTAGAAAGGGAGAACACCTGAAGTCTGGAAAGCTGAAAGAACTCCCAGCACACTCTGGAAATTTCTAAGGCTCTACTGTTGACCTTGATATTTTTGTTCAGGAGGAGTCGTGCATGCTGCATGTGCCTGACCTATACAGCTGTAAGTTGGAAGTAAAATGTTAGTGAACATCTGAAGGGATATGCTGATTGCTACAAAGGCAGTTGCCTCTTTAATAAGAAATCAAAGGTGTAAAATTTGACTATATTTGTAAACCCTTACAAACACTCAGTTTTAATAATTGACCTTTACAAATGCTTCTTTCAAGCTCTTGTTGAAATTTCCTTGAGGGATTATAATTTGCTTCTAGAATTTGTATCACTTAAGTGGTCTGTCTTTGTTTTGGTCTTAGTACGTATTTCTCAGTTTGCAGGAAAATGAGGGCATTACTGCCATGGCCCAGTTTGCATTCTGAGGTCTGTTGTAATCTGTATAGGTAATTACAGGAGTCAATGTACTTTACACAAGAAGAAAGGATGAATGATGAGGAGGGGTATCTCAGCACTTATGTTTTAGTTGAAAATGGTTATAAATTAGATGTTTTCTCCAGTGTGTTAACCAGTGAAATCTGGAATCCAAAGTCAAAGGGCTCAACTTAACTGCATTGGCCCTTCTTGGCTTTTCAGGCAGGTGCAAGATAGCTGGAGAAGTGTGGCATGACATCTGGAATAGCCTTTCCTTGCTGGAAGGGCTGCAACTTGATGTCACCACAGCACAGTGCCAGCCCAGCCTTTCCCTGTCCAAACCTCGCTGTTCTGCAGACAAGAGGTAGCCACCATGGCCAGGCTGCACAGCAGCAGCGCTGCTGAGGGAGCCTTCTGCAGTATCTGACTGGTGATACTGCAGACTGAGCCCTAAAGATTTCCTTTCTTAGGGCACAGTATGATTCAAATGGAGAGGAAATGGGTTTCCATGCCTCAAGGACACTGACTTCTCAGTACAGCAGCCCAAATCCACTCCTTTCGTGGGTTTGCATCCTTTTAATTAGGAGGACACTTTTCAATTGCCTGATGATCCAGTTTCAAGAAGAGGGAAGCTTAATAGCCAGCTGTCAGGATGCTGGCAGGGAAGTGCGGGATGAGGATATGAGCTCTTCCAGAGGGATGCAATTGAGCTGAATGGCTGCATGTGCTAAGCAAAAGGCTGGTTTACGTATCTCTGAGATCTCTTCTATCACCATCTCCAAATGAATTTCTGAATAGAAATGGTTAAAACTAGCACATTTATGTACATATAGCATATCATACAGGTGAGCAGTAGGCTTGCTAGCTGTTTCTAGCCTCTTAAAGGAGACCGGAGCACAGCTATTATGTGGATTTTTATTTCATCTATTTGTTTATTTGGGTGTAGGAGAAGATGAGCATCATGATGTATTCCGGGCTTAAGCAAAACAGAACTGTTGATGTCCAAGGACTTTCTTCTGATGAAGGTTGGCACCTAGTTGAATATGCAGCTTATTACATAGGCAGGCTTAGGTCTTTAGGATGAAAGGGTGAGGCACTTCAGGCCGTCTCTCATGGAACAAAATCAGGGTATTGTTTTAGCCTGAGAGTATGCAAAAAATGTTGCAAATGAAGTTGGCGACAAGAAGTTTGTGAGTCAGGTTGTAGAATACATAACACTAAAGGCAGAATTATTTTCATCTGCTTTACAATCAGACTTGACAAAACAGTTCTCAGTAAACAATGTATTTTCAAGTGGCAAATTGAACTATGTCAAATGATTATAATTAAAAGATGGAAGTTATGCAGAGGTATTCATGCTCTGTGTGTAACTTATTAAAAAATGTTCTTTATTAAAAGAACAATCCAAATACAAGTTGCAACATAATGTGTTTTTCTTTTAAAAATGGAATGTTGCAAGACTGAGTGTTTTTTTAGGATACCATTGGTTACATTTCATGTTAAAAATGTGTTCCTCTTCAAATGATAATTATCAAACACATGGACTTGCTGTCAGAACAAGCTGGAGTGTTACAGGAGCTTTTCATGATCCTTTCTCCATGAACTTTCATGGCAAGTGCTGGATGAAAAACTGAATAATGCCGTAAACTCTTAGTATCCACAAGAAATCATCTTACTGAATTGCTTTAATTTTGTGTGTGTTTATTATGTTCTTAGTTTTTATCCTCACCCTCAGCCTTGATAAAATTTAACAATGCTATTATATTTATTTTATGTATTCAAAGGGCAAGTTTTTCATTTCATTTCTCCTTCCTGAAGGGCAAGACACTCTACACCAACACAGTTTTATCACTGGCCTGAGGGTGGAAGAGTTTATTTCAGCCAATTAAAATAACAATTACTGCTAGAGACACTAATAGGAACATCCTGCTTAGTTCCACATCCCAGATGGTATGATTAAAACCCCTCAGCTTCACATAATTATATTGAACTGGCTGTACCTTTCCCAAAAGAATATTTACAACAATATTGTATAACACTCACTCCATTTACATGATAGTTTTCACAGTTTGCTTGCCTAGAAACAATATGCTAGTACATAGCCATGCTAGTATGGAGTACCATTCCGCTTCCTTGGATTCAGTTTTAATGCAAAATAAGCCAAAGATGTTTGATCTGTTGGGATCACAGGTAATTTATGTTTTCAGAGTATATGTGAAATTGTATCTTGAGTGGCCAAGAGTGATTGCGTCTTAAATATTAAATATGAATAATAATCTATGTGCTAAATATGGTGGAAGCTTTGCAGGACAGTTAGTGGAAGAGCTTTAAAGTACTGTGGTCACAGTCTATTACTGCGTGTCTCGTTTGAGGCATTAATGTGACTATTTTATTGGACCACACGTGCTAGCTTTTGTTTGTCTCTTGCCCTTGGAGTTCTGCAGGGACTTGGTGGTGTTTAATCCAGCTAGGGTTTTTCCAAGAGGTGGGAAGAAAAATATGTTTCTTAGGATTCAGACTTATGCTAGTGACGTGAGTAGCATCTTGATGGAGGAGGAAGATATTTCTGCTGTTCGTTCACCTGAGTGAGCCCGAGCTGCGGGATGAGGATGATGCCGAGCAGTGCGCGCTCCTGCTCGCTATCTGCGTGGCAGTGTGAGGACTGCCAAGAGAAACCTCGAGAGTTTCCCATTATCCTGATGCTTTCTCTACCTTACTACTTTTAGCTTTATGAAAGGATGTGTTAGGGTAGGTAATATATGGCTGGTTTCTGTACCTCCAGTTTACTGGTTTGCCTTGCTGGGTGCTTTCACTGTACTCACTTTGAAGAGACTTGAAACAGAACAAACAAAAAACCCAAAACACTCATCAGCTGTTAGTACAGCTCTGCTTATGGTTCATTCCCATGATCAGTTAATACATTATGCTTTAACTCTGCTTTGTGTTTCGCACATGAAAAGCTTGTTTCATTGTGCCCCAGCAAATGCACGTTTCACTCCTGGGTTCCTGTAAGCCAGCAGTTCTCAGTCCCAGTTTTCTGGTGCTTGTGCTCTACTGGCTCTCTCTTGCTGTAAGCCAGGACTCTTCTGGATCCGCGTTTCTGCAGCTGGAAGGGCTAACATAATCCCGTTACTTGCACAAAGAGTGGGAAAGCTCTGAATCCTGTAACAACATGTGGACTTTCAGTTGCTGGTTCTCTCTTAAATTCTGTTATTACTTAACAGGTACCTTGTGTCTGGGTCTTTCATCAATCTTCTGTTCCCAGGGGAGATTTAGAAGCTCTTGGCAAATAGCCTTTGGTCCCTTAATGTTAGGTCTAATATTTTTCTTCAGCTCTTTAAATGAGTTTGGTGTTCATGTAGTGCTTTATATAAAAGCTTATGTAATTCTGGTAGATCTGAAATTCTTGACCATTGAGACTTACCTCTTATTTGTTTCTGACTCTAACATCCCAGAACAGAGAAGAGGCTAAATTGTGATTTCTGCTCTGAGTTACTTGGTTGTAAAGGTGGAGTCATTCAATTCCTGTCCGTGTGCTAGGTAACTAGCAGCTTTCTTGCGTCTTTCTGGCATAAATGTTTCTGTTCAAACTGAAAACTAAATTCTACAGATTGTCTCAAGTGAATTCAGCTGCAGTTCCACCAGACTTTGTGAACCTCCTTTAATTCACAACCACAAGATCTCACTAATGCTTCTGCTAGCAAATGTAAAAAGTGAGAAAAATCTGTTTAGCGCTGCAGATCTGCCATCAGTTCAGCATGGACATGGCTGTAATGGTTTCCAAACAAACAAAAAACAAGTAGTCAATAACCTTGGAGTATTCTTATCTCCATTTATGTTAGGCTAAGCTAATGTTGGTGGCAGTTCTTGGGAACATCACACATTTTAAATGAACTTAAATGTAAAGTATTCCCCTCTCTCTTAGGTAGCCTTCTAGACATAAAACAGCCCTTGTCTTGAAACTGAGCAAAGGAAGAAATGATTAGGTAGTCTTAGGGTTGATATTTGATATACTTTTGGGTTAGACAAGAAGTAATTTCTAATGTGCATGACCACCATCAAGTATTTGTGAAATGAAGAACCAAATAGTAGGTAGGCATGAAGGGATATTTCTGGTAGCTTTTACCAAGGAACCCAAAGCAAGCCAGTGCTGGCTTCTTATATGAACCTAACTTATAACTCAGGATTGGGGCACAGTTTGATGTAAATAGCAGTTACCGTTTTTGTGTGTGGTTATTTAAGGAAAAGGATTTTCCTGTTCTCTGATGTGACCTTACTACTTTTTGACTGCTGGTAATCTAACTTTCCAGCGCAAATGCTCTGTAGTTGTGGACACTTGAAGACAAAATGGTGTGAAGCAATAAATGGACAAGGAATAACAGTTTCCTCCTGGATTAGTGAGATCATGGTTTGGTGATTGCTGGGTAACTCCTATTCAAGAGGGACGTCACTAACAGAGGAGAAATTCTCCTGGGACTGGCAATATCTTATGGCCTTGAGAGCAGGAGCTACACAGGAAGGTTGATCTTACCTCTGCTTTACGTGGGCAGCTTTGCCTAGTACTTAGGTATTTTCCATGTAGACATTCTCCTTACCTTGTGGCATTGCAAAGGCCCTGTGTCCACAGCTTGCCTGTAGGTAGAGTCTGGAGTTAGTAGATGTGTGAGACACAGAGGCTTCACTCCTGCCTCACGTATTTGCGTATGTATAATTCAGGTCATACAAACAGTTCATACAAATGCAATTCACTCGGAACCAGGTTGACCAGTAGTCATTCTACATAAGGATTCATAGGGTTATTTTTATTTTCAGCAGTTGAGGCTACAGCAGCGGCCCTGGGAAGCGCAGCACGCCTGCCGCCAGGGCAGTGGCTCTGCGCTGCCTTGCTGTTCCGCTGAAATCCCTTGCTAATTCTGCAGGAGTTTTTGCGCTGTATGTTGCTGCTAAAGAGCACGGCTGAGGTCTAAGATGATTTTCTAACCGCAGAGAGGCTGGATAAGCTCTACAGGTGGGAGGAAGGAATGATCTGGGAATTAAAATAAAGAAGAAAAAGGGGCAGATGTGATGGTCTAATTAGCCTTGTCCTGCTTCTACCAAGCTGTTCTTACATCTCAACCATCTGCTGAATAATTTGAATCACCTCCTTGTTACTGGACTGAGTTGGGAAAAACAAGCCATTTCTTAGGAACTTTAATTCCTATTGGTTTGTCTCATTTGCAGCTTGTCATTTCTAAGTGCTGCTGAAGCTCAGTAGCCATCCATGTTTAGGCTGAATTTCTTAAACTGACTGTAGTTTTTTTGTTCAGTCTATGCTGATGAATTAGTTTTGCTGTGTTCCAAATGATCTCCTGTATAAATAATATTTGGATTTTCAGAATTATACTTCTCAAAAGACTATTAAGCTGATAAAGTTAGCTCCGTGTATACCACAGTTGTAGGACTGCTGATCTCGTTTCTTTTTGATCTAGAGCTTTTCTTTGAGCACTCAATTTTGAAT
Source organism: Crypturellus tataupa (assembly GCA_034781795.1). Classification (NCBI taxonomy): domain Eukaryota; kingdom Metazoa; phylum Chordata; class Aves; order Tinamiformes; family Tinamidae; genus Crypturellus; species Crypturellus tataupa. Next base: position 858,279 of record JAWLRI010001026.1, read on the forward strand.
TTTAAACACATCCCCTGTTTGTATTGTGCCACTGAATAAGTTGCTGCACTGATAAAGGACAGCTTTCAATATTAAAAACATTAATATTTCTCATCTGAGAACTGAAGTATTGCGAAACCCATCTTTGTGGTAAACACCTTTTATATACCCGATGCCTGACATAGAAGACAGCTTTTGTACTGATGGAGACCTGCCTAGAGGTGCACAGTAGCTCTTGAGCATGAGTAGATGTGCAGTTTTCTTTCTCCTGTGCTATTTCCTTGCTGAACTATAGTTGTCGTCTTTCAGATGGCAAAGCTGCAGATTTGAGACCCAGACTCTTAAATGCAGTCGCCTACTTTGTTTATTAGAAGAAAATGAAGCTTTCCCTCTTTTCAGATGCTGTTGACTACACCTTGCCTGTGGACCACAGCCTCCCAACCCTCCCAAGCCAAGGCTCTATAGGTACCGGGAATGTGTTTACCCTGTCAGCTAGTATCCTGGGAGATCTACATATATTTTCATTGAATTGGGAAAGCACCAAGAGTGAAGAGACCTGCTTTGCCTGGTTAGTTGATAGTCTGATAGCTAAAGGAATTGTCCCTGAAATAGAAGATGAGAATGAGGAGTTTGTGAATTCTGATGATAACCTTGAAAAAGTTCTAATGACAGTTTGAGGCTGTTAAAGTTTGTAAATTCAGATAAACTCCTAACCGTTTCTTTTTTAACAAACAAAAAAAAAATAACAAGAAGAAATGAGCAGAACCGTCCAGCTTATTTCAGGAAGCTGGTTAGTTTCTGGGCTCTTAGGCGTGATAACTCTGAGCCCAAAAGACATGGAGGGTTGTGATGTAGGACGTAGTCAACTGGCTGCTTATGCTCCGAGCTCTGTGCCTAGGTTCATGTGGGGCACCGGCAGACTGCATTGGAAATCTACTCTTTTATCCCGTGGATCCTGCGTTGGTCATACAAGGCATTACCAGCAGATGTTTTTCCCTCTATTTTCTTCTTTATACGTTAATTTTGTACTATTCAGAAATGTTAACATTGTGGAGATTTCTCTGCCTCTGCAGCTGCTGGCTATACTCTGTTTTATTTAGATACAACTTTTGCTTTCCTGCAAAGGAGGCTTTATGTTTCTTAACAGGTTATTAGTTGGTACTTTTCCAGCAAAATTAAGAAGATGCAGACAGAGTGTGTTTCTCTGTGGTTTCATTTCTGGGTAACCCTAGATATGCAGCAATCTGTTCTCCCTATAATTGAAAGTCTACGTTTTTGTCTGCTGCTGCTGCTGTTACAAAATGGAAACCATTCTCCAGGTATATGGTCTTTTGTGTATCTTTGTAGTCACATGATGGAAAAAGACAGTTTCATTCAGCACTGGTTTTGCTTATTGAACAGAGGCTAAAGAGCTATTGTCATTGGACTTTAGTTTTTTGTGCATCATAGTGTATTTATCTGATCAGTTATTGAAAATTGACACCTATTATCAATTTTTGCTTGAAAAAACAGGATCACTGGTAGACCAAGAAGTATGTTTTGAGTTTGGTTGAAATAACTACTGCCTCAAAGATATATGCGAATCATCAACTTTGTGTCTGTCATTCCGTGAAAGTTAAAGGATACTTCAAAGTGCAGAGCTTAGCACTTAGAAATGCTGCAGAAATTAATAGTGGGCATTATACTGCTAATATCCTTCTGAAATAGATTATTTTTATGTTCTAAAACATCCTTTAGTCTTTATTCTGTCTGTTCATCATGTTATGTGGTTTCCTTTGGGAAGATCTACATGGTTATTTCATTTCCTATAGCAACAGAAATGTCTGAATTCTTTGTTTGGGGTTGAATTTTTCTACTAGTATTGTTTCTAGTTGAATATTTAAAACTACCTTTCACCTAGCAGATCAAGATAAAATTTTGGTTCATTTCTGAAGTTTATTAAGTCTTTTGGGGCTCCATGTGAAGTTCTGTAATAGTGCTAATATTCAAAGTAATTGACAATATGTTCTTAGTAGACAATATACCATGCAACTCAGAATTTATTGTAAGTAGATTTTAGCTATTTTATGCTGTGGTGAATTGGATATTATAACTTATTATGTGAAAATTCATGCAATATTAAGTAACTGTAAAACATGGTAGTTGAACTTCTGCTTTCCAGGGAAGCACATAAATTATGGATTATGGATTACACTGAGGGAAGAAAAGGTCATGGGTCACCTGATAGAAATATTATACTTAGTTTTTCCGGAGTTGCTGTAAATAAGGAATGTGTGTTCATCATTTCCATCTGTTTAAAAAAAAAAAAAAGAAAAAAAAAATTATATGAAGCTGTAGTACTATTACTTCCTATGTTATAAGAGACTAAATTACTCTCAAGATGAGTTCTTCTCCCTGCAGTTGCAGGGTGTCATGTGAATGGATGTGTCTTTGGTGGTATTCATGGGTATTAATATTTGGGTGTATAAATTGATGTTTTAAAGCTTTCCACTGTTGTTGTAGTTGAGGTTGTAGTGGATGCTCCATTACAGTATGGATGTTACATGGCAATAGAAATAGCTTGTATTAGTTGATGTATATTGTCTGATATATACTTTGTATAACACAGTAGTACTTTGAGTATATCTATATGTGTATTAGCTAAGTTTTTAATGTCACAGAAACATTATTTTGTAATTTATGGCTTATAAGAGCATATTTACATCTGAAGAACAATGGGGAGATTCTACAGAAGTTCCGAGAAAAGCCTTTTCTTTACGAGCATAAAAGACACAATAGATCAGAAGTGAAATCTGTTGACCTTGTGCCAGAAGAACAGGTTTGCATTGTAATGGGTCTCAGCAAGGCCATGTATTTTAGCTATTAAGAAAGAAAATTGTATATACTATCATCAAGAAAGTGGGATGAGATGCTTAATTTTTATTAAAGCATATTTGCTGTGACTAACTTCCTGATTGTTCAATAAAAAAAGAACACGTAGAAAGAAATATACTGATTTTATAGTTTTGGTGTTTTTTTTTTTTTTGTCTTTTCATTTAGATGTAATCACTGTAATGACACACTGAAGGCAAAAGAAATTAAACCAGTTGGGTGAATTAGCTCAGCAAGTGGCGGTTCACAGGAGAGTCTTTATCTACTCCTTCCACAGACTGTGTGCGCATAATTGCAGGTAAGTGCACTGGCTACGTTTTCTTCAATAGAACAATTATAATAGAAATTATAATTAAAGGTCTGATATTATACTCATGACTAGATATTTGGGTCAAAATTGTACATGCAGTAGCTTGAAGCCTGTTCTAAAAATGTGTTTGGTTAAATTTATATTTTATTGCATAGCTTCAGGAGTATGATTATGCAGCCAAAATGACTCAGTTAATTTCAAAATGATGCTTATACAAGACAGCCATTTTTTATTAAGGATTTTAGACTTTGACTGAGCTGTTTTCCTTTTTAGCTCTTGTCCAAAAGAAAATTCATATATGCCTATCTCTGCGTATTACAGTATTCATATAAAAAGATGCGTATAATAAGTGGCAAAAAAAAAAAATCAAGATTGTAAATATGCAGTACCTAACACCTTATGAAAGTCCATGGCAGAATCAAGCACCTAATTACTCTCTTGGACTGCAACAATTACTAATAAATGTTTCAAAGCTGTTAGTCACACAGTTGGAATCAAGACATCTACTTGTCCTCATAAAATCCTGCCTCCAGTTTCATCATACGTATTGTCCTACAGTCTGACATGTTTCTGCTGAAAATACTGATAGGGAGGGAAGACTAATGCCTTGGCAAAGTACTGACCATCTCTTGCGAAGGACAGCATGAAGTGTGAGAGATCCTCAGTAGGAGCTATCAAGATGCATTTCCTGATGGTCTAATATGGCTCTCTAAAGCATGCATTTTGTAGAATATCTTGCTTGCAGAAATTAAGTACATATGAGGATGTAGTAAACGGCATGGTCAACTTTTGGGCTTCGTCTTTGCTAAAACGTTTTCAAATCCTTTGATTCTGGAAAGAAAATGAAAGCACAGGAAGAAATACTTGCAGATAAAAATAGGGCACGTGATATTTTCATTGTGGCTTATCAACTTGTCCTATGCACAGGTTTTGAATGCACAGCGAGTGCATCAGTCAGTTTTGGAAGTTCTTGGTACAGTCCCTGATTTGTCTTGTGTGTACACGTGTTTCCTTTTTATGAAAGTTGCAGACACCGTTTAAAGCAGGTAACAACTAATTAGTAAGGTTACAAAATGAAGTGATCAAAATTCATTTGGATTAAATAATTGTATTCATCTTAATCAGAGTTTGTCTAGTAATCCAGATCTTGACTTGATATTGGATGAGCTGAGAATGGTCTGTATGCTCTAAATCTTTTTTTTGTCAAACATTTCACTTAGACCTACTCTTTCATTTATTGCTAATTAGGGATGTGCTCCCACTGGAGTTTCTGTACGGATCCTATTTTATCTTGTTTTCTAACAGGTTTTCTGTGCTGAGATTTAGCAATCTTGAGCTTTGTGTATCTTTTAAAATTCCTAACATGAAAACATTCTGTTTTGTGAAAACATTCTTCTATTGGAAGAATGAAGTGATTTTTCTCTGAATTTGGATAGTGTTATGTTGAAAAGTCCGAAGTAAAAGATTCGAGTGCCGACTCAGTGCTGCATGCAGCCATGCATCCTGGTAGATAACAGGTTTCTGTTAATTGTAGAAATGGGGTAGAATGCCTGTGCCTCATGGGTGAGGAAGACTTAATTATTTTTATTTCTGTTAATAGTACTTGTAAGATTGATATGCTACCACTAGAGTTCGTAAATAATGCTCTAATTCTGACTGTAAAAAGTATGTTTAAATTTATTAAAAATGGGAGTTATTCTTTTGCAAATACTAGGGCCCTTGTGACTGAACAGTATAGGAAAAATCCTAAGTAGAACTGTGACATTATTTATGAAGTAAGTTTGCAAAGTAGGAGAAATGCTATTTCTGGTGTATATATGACTCGTGGCATACAGTGTGTTGAAGTGGAATTGCATTCATAGCACTAGTGAACTCCATTGTCTTATTATCCAGTGAGTAGATGTTTCTCTGAAAATACATATTTATCTCTTTACATTCTGAGAACTAATATTGACATCTTCTATAGCTACATTTCTATTAGCTCACACTTTAAAGAACATCATTATAACTCAGTAAACAAGACTGGAAACTAAAACTAAGGGATGAATGAGAAGAAAATTAGGATTATCATGATGTAGATTCTCCAGGTAATTGTGCATGCCAACTCCTCTGGTTACAGGTGGAAAACTAATGTCTAGGTTGAGAGTTGGGTGTCTCCTAACCCCCATGGCATTCAAATGGGAATTCAGCTTTTAACTAACTTTATAAACCTGGATCAAGTGATTTGAGCAGCATTAGGTTCCTTCAGTGTAGAATTTCTTTGCCTGCTTCAATGCAATTATTTTACATTTACTTTCTCTTAGTAATAATAGGACTCTGGCTACAGAATTAATGGGTAGATACATGTGGATTGTGATTTTTACATTATGAAGCAGAAATTTTACAAAGGAATCCTCTTAAAGTATATTTGTTTGTGATATGAAGAAATAATATTTGTCTCCAAGAAGCATCCCTGCTTCGCTTAGATTGTTTGCAGCTCTTTCAACCATTACTGCAGAGTCTGACTTAGAATGCAGAGGGAGCAATGTGTCTATATATTAGTAAGTCCTTTCATTAAATCTTTACTTTTAAAAATAATTGGTTCTTTTAATCTATAATGGAACATGGACTTACAGGCTGCTTGTGATTAAAATTAAACCTTATTTGTCTTTTAATATGGTGCTATGTTCATCTGTAATTGAGTAGGGATCGATGCCAGCTCTGTGATGGGCAGCAAGCTTATCCAACATGACGGAGATAGATTTCAGGGAAGACAGACTTTGCTGTTTCTATGTACAAGTGGGATGAGTAGACCATATCAGCAACATTTAATTATTTTGTAGGCAATTATTCATTTGAGGGACACAAGTTTCAGAGCAGTATTGGAGTAGAAAGAAGACCAATACAATTACCATTTGGCTAAGTACACTGTTTGCACTGGTAGCTGGAAAGGCGTAATGAGCTTTTCATTACATTTGCATACGGTAATGTTTTATTTAATAATAAAGTACAGTTTGAGCATAAGCTTGAACTTTGTGTGCCGTTACAATGCTGACTTGGGGGAGGGGGAGAGGAACAAGTTGGAGAATGAGTAGCTTGAGTTCTCTTAGGAGTTTTTTTGTTTTCTTTTGTTAAGATTCTGTTCCCTAGGAGAAGCATAGAAGAATTTAGGTGGGATGGGATCTTTGGAGGTCGTTGTCTGTGCTTACTCCTTGCTCAGTAAGGTCTCCCCATAGCCTTTTCTCTTCAGGTTGACCCTTACCAGTGCTCCCAGCCTCTCTCTGTATATCATCCTGCCCATCTTGATGGCCTCTACTTGACTTGTTTCAGTAGGTCAGTGTGTTTCTTACTCTGTCATCCTGTGTTTCCAGCCAGTCCTGGCCCCTCAGAATGGTAGCTTTGGCTACCAGCCTGTTGATGGTTCTTCCCAGTTTGCTGTCAAGTGTGTGCTGTCCCCTAGTGCAGATCATTAATAAACACTATTAACAGTATTGGTTCCTGTGTTGGTCCTTGAAAGATGTCACTAGCTGCCAGCTGAACCGTTCCTCCCCTGATGAATTTGGTGAAGAGGAGACTATGGGAGAGTGTGTCAAAATCCCTGTTCGAATCCAGTTATGGTAAATTCTCTGCCTTCCCCTTGTCCTCTGAGCCAGTCACTTCATCCCAGCAAGTGATGAGATGGGTCAGGCCTGCTTAGCGACAGGCCTGTGATTACTTCAGTCTTCCTTCTTTACCCGATTGGAGATTGGGATGCTGATTCTTTTTTTCCCACTGACCAGAGGTGTATCGAAACTTCGCTTGATTGCCAGGACCTGTCAAAGCTGATAGAGCAGCCTGAGAGTGCCATCAGCCCGGATGCTGGAAAACATTTCCAGTATTTTCAATACTAGAAGAAAATAACTAAGTCCTCTCAAAAGTTATGCAAGAGTTCACAATGAATATGTTTCCATCCAGCCTGAGCAGTCTTACTTGAAAATATGGTTTTGTATATGAACTATTACTCATGAAAAGTAGAATTGTTTTCCTGCATTGTCTGTGTCCCGTGTACTGTAAAGAATTGTTAGCTTCATGCTGGTTCTTCAACTATAAATATTAATATATTACCAGAGATACTAACAGAGGAAAATCTCAGTTTTAGTAGCAGTGTCTGTGAACTGGAAGGACTGACAAAAGCAGGCATTATTCTACTACTAGCATTTACATCACTTTGTTCTGGAGAGCAAATATTGCTGAATTTCTCTGTACCTTTCTGGTGGGGTAGTTTGCATAGATGTGCTGGAGTGTACAAGCTGTTCAAAACAAATGCTGCCTTTTGGTTTTGCTGGGACAGATTATTCTTGCTTAGGATTTCAGTTTTCTGCCCATTTATTTCTGAGCATTCTGAGCACCACAAATTACCAAATAATTCTGTGTCTGTCCAATATCCATTAAGTTGATGCACATCATTTTCTTGTTTAGTATAATGAAGTATTTGATCTTTGTAACTTTTTACACTGTCTTGCAGATCATCTGAGGATTAGTGACCCCCTAGGAAATACAAATAGCCAGAACTCTTGATTATTTTTGCCTATTTTATTTTTTCTGAGTTACCCTGATAGTTAGTATCAATAATAGCAGAGTCTTTTGTGGAATATTGGTAGTAAGATATGTCATTTCTTTTATCCTGGTCAAACTGGACTGATAAATAGAATCAAAACAAAAATTGTTGTCACATAACAAAAATGTAAGAAAATCTTCATTTCCAATATAAAATCAAAAACTGCTTTAGAAAACAATGACTTACACCCTATAATGTGCTAGCTATGAATGCGAAAGAAGATTTCAGTAGTGGATATATTATCAGTTTATACGATGCCTCACCCAGGGGAATGGATTCAGCAGTTTCTAAAACTTTCCACGTTCGTCCTTCAATCTAGTTGAATCAACATCTCTTTATCCATCTGAGGCCCTTTTGACATTTTTGCTTGGTATTTTATCATATAGCACTGAAACCTAAAACAGTAGTGTCAACATAATAAATCTGGTTTAAGTTATTAACGAAGAAATATATTTTTAATCAAATCTCAATGAACATGCTGTACAGTTTCAGTTCTCCTGAAACTATATGACAACAATGCAATTCTTGTGTTAATAGCTAACAGTTAATATATTGGGCATGACAGTTGGTTTAAAGATTTGAACCTGGATTCATTTAATGTTTTTTCTGTCATTTCATATGGGTGTAGATGTGCCAGAAGAATTTAGGTATGTAAGCAGCTGCCATCAGAATTGATTGCAATTAAGTTGTGGTCGAAACAACTTAGCCTCTACTATCTGCTCTTCAGAGTATGCGGAAAATTTAATTCTGTAAATCCTTATAGAGTGAACTTCTTATTTGATGTTCTTCCACAGGTCCCCTCTAAAACAGCTGGATGTTAATCTGCAAATGCACATTATTTTCACAGTAACTAGTTGTGCAGTCCTCTGTACTTCCTGTCTTTGGGGAAATCATTGGTACCTCTTAGCATACTGCTAACTATAAAGTTTTGTCAATATCTGCTTCACTTACCAAATGGTAATTGATTAAATTTTGAAAACACCTTGAAGATTAGTCCTTATTTTTTTTTTTTAAATTACCACTAAATATCATCAGGATAGCAGCTCAGTCGTGTAAAGCTCTCCTGCACAGGTCTAGAACATATACTCCTATACTGTCTGTGTTTTGGAGGTTAGGAGTGGTAACACAAGACGCTGACAGTGTGTCCAAATACTGTAAGAGGGCTGTTTCTGAAATAGCTGTGCAGGTTTTGACACAGAGGCAACTGCCAGAGATGTCTCCTGCAATGCAGTGAATCCCATTAAATGCATGGGAACAGTCATTTCCTTCACAACAGTAATTGCCATTTTATGAAAACAGTGTGGCACTTGAAGCAGTGCATTTTCAGAGGATTATTGCACTTCTCTAATGGTTCGGCTCTTGCAACCTTTGAGTTTCTGTTCCCCAGCATACTTCAAGAATGAGAAGTTTCTCAGAAATGGTCTGGAGTGTTTTGTCACTTAGTATTCATCAATTCTGGTCATGCAAAGTAACTTATTCATGCAGTTACCATAACATCCAAGTGATAAGTTGTCCATAATTTACACAGATAAATTACACACAGCTGTGGCTCATAAACCCTTTTGTTTTGGGGCAATACTTCTAAGTTATAGCTTGAGTTTCTATAATTGAGGTTCTAAATATCACGTTGTCGTTCATGTGTTAGATTAAGAGCAGTCTAACAGGAAATAATGGATTGTGAAGTCATAATGAATGTGGAAAAATCATATGAATGTAAGTATTGGTGAATATTTACTGCCTACAACTTACAAAAAAGCAATCATAGTGAATTGCTTATAAGTTTTAAAACTAAGCTATATGATGGATTAACAAATTGAGATGTTCCTAAATGCCACTAACATCTGAAATAAATTATGGGCAGAGAGTAGTTGAGAACCACTTCAGTGTACCAATTCTTTTGATGACCATGAAGTGTATTATAACTAGAAGTAAAAGAATTTGCAAATTCCTGTATTGAATTTACACAGTTTTAGAATTCCTAACTGGATTTTTTCATGAAAAACTTAATTTCATCAAAAGAACTAGTAGCAACCGTTTACCATAGCCAAAACCCCAAGAAAAATAAAAAATGATTAAACTTAGTCCACAGTGAGAATCTTTAAATTCTTCAACCAAGTAAACAAACAAAAAAGGCTGTTAAAAAAAAAAGATGAAATAATTCTATCAAATAGGAATTAATCATGTTAGAGATAGCAGAAAAAATTACTTAAAATATTCATAAGTAATTATTTCCTTCAGGAACTAGGTGTTATTCCTGGTTATTACATTCCTATTATCCTATTATAATCCTATATATCCTATTATCCCTTCATATGCCTATAGTGTATTTATCTCTGGGAGAATGGGAACAATGCAGTGGTTATAATACTGCCAAACTATCATTTTCCTTCAGGGATGCAAATATTGAATTCAGGTTTTTAAAGATTTTTTTTTTCCAAGTCTTGGCAGATCCTCAAGTAAGGCACTACTCTTACCAGAGCAGTGCACTCTAGCAAGGCAGCTGTGTTTGCAAAGGAAACTTCGCAGTTTCACTAAGAGCTTTAGTCCCTAGGTGATGTTGTACTATGTCTTACAGCTAAATATTTTCCTGAGGAAAATAGGTCAAATTCTATCCTAACAGGGCTGAGCTTAGTGAGCAGATAATGTGGCTGGTAGCTGGGTTAGTTGCTTGTTTCTTGTGGCCTTGTTAAAACTCACAGTAGCAACTTCTTTCCCCAAAACTTTATTATGTTAATAGAAATGGAGAGGGGGAAAAAAAAGGCGGGGGGACAGGGTAAGCATAATGACTTATCATGATGTGAAAAGATCAAGTTTGGGTGTTTGTCACTCTCCCAACAGCTGCAGTGCCTTTAGCAGTGCCACTGGCTGTGTTATTTATTTAATAGCTGGGATTTTCAGGGTGAAAGGCAGGATGAATGCCCGGAATGGGATGACTTAGGTACCTGACAAACTACTAGTATCGGATACTATGCTAATACTGAAATCAGGATGGAGATTTTGCTTTAGACTCTCTGGGAATAGCTGAGATTAGGTGCACGCCAGCGTTTTCCTAGATCTTTAGTTTCCTATGAGTAAGGGTGGGTTTCCCTACACAGTAAATGATTTGAAACTATTGGATATTGAATACTGAATCATATAACTTGAAGCATATTGCACTGTGTTTACATATGGTGATATCCCCCACTAACAGAAAAAGCTTTTTTCTTATCAAGGATGATAAAGATAAATAGACTTCCTTAGGATTCCTTTAATACCAAATGTCTTTAGCCATTCATTAACAACACTGCAGAGAAAACATAGATTTGTCCTTGGTTTTCGTCTTACTGCATAACTGTAATAGAACAATGTGACCAGACTCTCCCACCACTATTAAAAAAAAAAAAAATTACTGCTGAGCCTCCTGGTTAGTATGTAACCTTTTGAAACAGAACCAGTTTCATTTAAAAAAAACAGAAATTTGTCATCTCAGTTAAAAATTCTTTTCCTAGCATTTTCAATTTTTCATCTTATTTATTTTTATGATTTTATTCATTTTTTTCAGCTAGATCTATCTTCAAGGCAACTTCAGGTATTTCAGATAGTCTTGCATAGACTTCTAAGTGAGGAACTCAAACCGTTTAATCCCAAGCTTGGATCCTTCAGCCTCTTGCTCTGTGACCGTGCAAGTGCAAAGGTTCTGATGTGTAACGTCAAGTTCTCTACATGACTAAATGTCTTGTTCCTGGTATTACCCAAATTTCTTTATTTTTCTAGTGCTGAGTGCTTTGTAAGTTTACTTGTAATATTTAGCTTGCAATGAGAAAGTTCTTTTAGATACTCAAATTCTCTCTGAAAGATAAATAATCTGAGGTATATTTTTTCCAAGGCTGCTAGAAGATGAGTACCATCTGAGAATGATCATTTTTGTTTACCATTTTCTACTGTCATTTTTTAAAAATTATTATTTTAATATTTTACTGAGGAAGCCTTATATCCCAAATTACCCCATTTTGCAGATTAAGGAGTGACTTCAAGTCTGCTCTTTTCGTGAAAAACAGTTCCTTTAATTCTGACCTACTTACTGTTTTATTTCTCTGTATAAAATAAAAGCTTATTTCAATAGATGAGACAAGGAAAAAAGAAGACTTTTGAGTTCCTGGAGAGGATAGGTGCCTAAATCTGTTATAAGCATTACTTAAAATGCTGTCAATGACTTCAAGGTTAGATACTGTTGTTTCTAGGATTTCAAAATAAGGTATCTCACCCTGTTGTAGTCAAGTTTTGTATCTATGACCATATGGTGCTCAAATGATCTTTTGCTTTTCCTTTTGCCTATTGCAATGCTGCGAGTAATAAGAAATTTGATTTGGTTGTGTCGGATGTCCCGTTGATCTGCATGAGTGTCTACCTAATATGTTGAAGAGGTATTGTTACCAAGGGACTGCTCTTTCCCAATATGAAGATTTTACTTCATATTAATTAAGTAATGAAGATTTTCTTCACTTAAAGGAAACAGTTCTGGAATCATAGATGCTGTATTCAGAAGTGAAAGGGCCAAAAATTCAGAGCAGGATTTATGAGTATCTAAACGTTGTGTTGGATATTGAGGGCATTTTTTTCACAAAACTTTCTCTTACAAGAAATATTGCAGGTAGAATTTAGAGAGGGTTAGCACAGATGAAGTTCTTGCATAAAACAGATGCTTAATTAAGCAGGGAGGCATGGTACGTGCTGCTTGAGCAGTGGGATGCAGATATTTATCTCCAGCTGTTATAATGTTCATTCATTACAGTGTACTTGTGAATAATAAAATGCAGGTATGAAATCAGGTTTGCAGCTTAATTACTAGAGTAAAATTTTAAAGACTCAAGAAAAATTCTCCCTGACCGGACAATGTCTCCTCAAACTTGCCATGGCCCTAGAGAGCACCCAGCTAGCAGGAAATTCCCGGTGTTTGGAGTGGTGGATGGCATCGTTCCCCTTGTGATCAATGTGGTCCAAGCATCTGTAGACAGCTCTGTGCTCCATAGCAGTCCTTCCCGTGGTCTGCAAGCCAGTGAGGGCAGCCTTGAACCCACTTCCCTAACCTAATGACCACTGATCCATCATCCACAGGGATGTAAATGCTGGAATTCTCCCCTGGAGACACTATATCCTACTCTCCTAAACAATATGGAAAGCGGTTGCTAAGTAATGGCCCCTTGTTATTGCCTTTGTGCATACAGAATTTCCTTGAAGGGAGAAAACCGAGGAAAGTAACCATTCTTGCAGCAAGAATTTGGTAATAAGAGTGTGTATGCTGAAATGCACAAGCTGCGGCCCTGCCTCCAAGCTGCTGCATTTGCAGGAACCCGAAGATAAGGACTGTGGAGCCATGGGCTGGGGACAGTTTTCGGGTTTTGTTGGTTTGCTCGTTTCCTGGATATGGCCATGGTGCTACTGTAACCTGTAAAGCTAGTGGAACAAAAACAACACTGCAATGCCTATAGATGATCAAAGAAACTTTCAGAGTTACTTCACTACTTCACATTATTAGTTCCAAAATTTTCCCCGAATTTGGAATGCCTCATTTGCTCCTGATAATGATAATATAAAAATAGACTCTTCAGTAAACTTAAACTGAGAATACAATTTTTTTTTTCTTCTGTGAACTTGAATGTTTCAGGGTTATTTGTTTTTGTGGAGAAATGGCTAACTTCATCTCATTAGATAGATTTAGTGAAGGAGAAATGCTAGTGCTGCTTTGGTGCATTTTCTAAAAGCTTTTATGCCTTGGTGCTGTATGTATGCAAGAGTTAAACTGATGGAAGCCAAACATATTTGAGTATATTGCAACATGATGAAATAAGTCACTGCAGCAATTGTGGATGTTCTTGATCCTATGAGATGAGGTAAGTTTGGTATGAATGGCAGAGGGAAGAGGAAAGGAGAAAAGAGAGCAGCTGCAGTGCAGCTTTAAAAAAAAAAAAAAACACCGTGATATGAAACTGAGCTACTCATGTTGAATTGAAGCTGTCCAAGCACACAGGTTTCCAGACTTGCTCTCATAAGGCTGCCGCTGATGCTCCCCTCTGATGAAGCGCATGTCGGTTTGCACTGAGAAGGTTCGAGTGTCTTAGGACACTTAATGCCACAAGGCAAACAGATTACTCACTACTTAGCTGTGTATCAGGATACTGACTCTGAGCAGATAAAAACACATTTCAAGCTTGATCAACAGTTTGTTGGGCCCAGAACTTGAAGATAAGCGAAGATGGACACATGGATTTTTGGCCCATTGCATTAGCAGCTCCTGGAAATGTGGTGGTTCTAGCTGCTCCGCTTGCTGTGCCACGCGCAGCGGATGGGCCATGTAGCATAGTCTGGGGCAGGGCCACCTTGCTGGTTTCGAAGTTGATTCCTTTGGAGCGTGGAAGGAACAGTATTGACACGTGTGGCTGTACCTCGGAAAGGAGGCTTAAGAATTTCTGTGTTGCTGCTCTTGTTGATGAGGAGTTAGTAAACTGCTTAATGCGCTACTTGAAAGCAACTTTACATTGCTGAGGATCACAAAGCTGCAGGACTCAGGGCTCTTACTGTGCAAGAGTGAAGAAAGGTGCTGAAATCTCAATATTACCATATTCATTTATCAAGACCTTTGCCAACTATGTCATAATGCAGAAACAGTGGTGTAATACGTGAGCAAGTCAAAAGGGATGCTTTTTTAATCAAGTAATTATCAGTTTCTAAACTGTTGCCTGAAAAAGAACATATGTTTTAGTGTAAAGTTTTCCTCCATGCTGTGACTGATAAATATTTTCTCTTTGGATCAGTTTTACTCAGTATACAAACTTAATGGTTCGTTCCACTGAAAACAAGGATACAGCATGTGTTAGTCTCAAGGTTTTGATGAGTAATGATTTTTTCGAACTTTAGCAGTGAAAATTATTTTTTTCAAATCCTGTTGTGTTTCTAGGCTTAAACATATTATCAATAGGCTTAATATTAGTTCTGATTAAATGATAGGAAAATACTTAAATACTAGATAATTGAATATTTACACACTTAGTATCTAGAGGCCTTGTTTAACCAGCAAGTATTGAGCAGAGTGTGTGTAAGTTGTAGACAACTCGGCTGTTCCCCCACTTCTCCTGCGTCAGACTGCAACCTTCAGTGCCTTCACCTCCCATCCCCAAAGTACCTTCCTAGGGGCTTTATGAAGAAATGAGGGAATAGGCGAATGATTTGGGGGAGCAGCAGACCTACCCTGGGTCAGGTGAGGTGCTGGAGGCAGGAGAGAGGATGCTGTTGGGAGAAATGGATGCACAAGCAAGAAGGGGCTTGGTTCTGTGTCACCTAGCAAAGAGGTACTACAAAAACATACGCAGGTTTCAGTTAACTGCTTGTCCAAATAAATTATGTAGTTGTGAAAGAAACAACATCTTTTAAAGAAAGCTTCATGATCTTAGCCTTATGTGGGAAAGATAAATATTAAATAATTCTGTTTTCATATGCAAAAATACTTGTAATAATCTAAGTTCATAGCAGAAGGATATCTTAGTTGACAATGTAATATGTGCTACATCCCCAAGTGCATGACAGGTTTATGTTTTTTGTTAGATCTTCGGGAATGTGAACAGTGACATACTTTACTAAGAAAAAAAAAAAACACCTCTGTGGACAGTTTGATTCATCCTTAGTACAAAGGAGAGTCTTTTAGTTTTATGGGTTCAAGAATTTGCAATCATTAATGCAATTTTATTCATACCTTGTCTGTATTGCTTACCAAATTGATGAGTGAGATCAATACATGTTATCTGTTTTATCCCTGAGTATTTATCTCTTCCTAATTATTTCTTGACTATTGCTTTCTTGATCTATCCTTGCATGATTGAGACGGAGAGAAGCTGACATGAAATGCAAATCTGTTCATCTTTCCTTTCATGTGGTTCATATCTCCGTTTTCTACAGATTAGGTTTGAAGGAACTGCATGTAGCGATCACCATTTCTAGTTCTTCAAACATTTGGTCTTATATTTTGTATTCTTTCTTTAACACCTGATTTTCTTCTTTTTGAAGTCATGTTAAGCATGGTGTTATATCTCTGTAGTCTTATGCTTCTGTGCATGCAACTGCCATAGACTTTTTATTTTTAAAATTTTACCAGACATCCCATAAATTGATAAAATTGTTATTTGGAGTGGATCTCTGAAAGTCATCTACTCCAACTTCCATCCCAAAACAGGACTATTTGCTAATACTGCTTGAGGTCCTTGGTGGGTTTTGTGTAGGGCAGCTCTTGAAAAGCTCCAAGAAGGAGAGTTTGTTACCTGGGCCACTTGCTCTAAGTCACTCCCTTTCTAATAGTTCACAGACTGTAGCTGTTTCCTCTTGTTATATTTTATGCCACTACCAAGAGGATTTGGGATTTGCTGTGCTTGTAGCTAAGCTGCACACAGTGGCAGTCTGCTGTTAGACCACAACCGAGGCCCCTGGATTGTGCTGAGACTGTGGTCATCATGGAAACCTCCATAGGTCCATTCTTTCCAGGTTCTCCATGTCCATCTTGAGCTGGGGACCCCAGAACTGGGCACAGTATTCTGACTGCAGCCTCCTTAGCACGTCACCAAGGAGAATAGCAACCTCCCTTCATCTGGTAAACCGTTCTTCTCTTACTGTGGCCCAGTACGTGCTTTTCCTTATTCCACATCAGAGTCTACTTTTTTCTCATGCAGAAGGTGTCCATCACAGCCCAGCTCCTTTCTGCACTAGGGGCCGTCGCTCAGCCAGTGAGTGGTGGTGTTTGAGGATACTCCACCTTAGTTTCAAAACTCTGTGTTTCTTACTGCTCTATTTCCTATATCTTGCCTGTGTTTTCTGATGTTAGTCAGCTGTTTCGTGTTTCACATGGCAGCTTTACTTGCTGTCAAGTTGCCCCACTGTTTAATCCCCTTAGTTTGAGGGAAGAATCCCTCGAATTATTGTGTTACTACTTGACTTGCCAAATGATGCCATCTCAGGTAATAGATATCTGTCTTTATTACAATACATGAGCTCCTCGGTAATGTTCACAAAAGCCATGTGAAATAAGTACTATGGGATGACACAAACTTTTTTTGGTAACTGTTTATGCTTCTGTACAGATGGGTATTCAAAGGTCCTCACAAGTGTGGTTACGGGTCTGTCTACATCCTTAGTTGATTAAGTACCTTTTAAAACCTGATCTTAAAATATCTGAACAGGTATTTCAAAGGAAGTTTCTTTGGTTTAGAGAAGAATAAAAGTTTTCTGAGCCTACGATGAATTTCCTAATGACTTTTCTATTTTTCTATTGTAATTTCTTTTGTTACCGAGAATACTGCCTTTATTAATATAAAAAGAAGGGCTGCCTAACATTTGCTATTGTTCTGCTGTGTTGCTATGGTGCATAGCATAGAATTAAAATATGCCAGTTTTAAGCATAACTTGAACTATTTGCTGGATTTTGAAAGGACTCCATGTTCTGTGGATATTCAGCTGACTTAGTGCTGCAAATATGGTTGCTTCCCAAGTCACTTCAGTACCTAACAAAAGTAAGATGCTCCAGGCAAGATTATCAGCATGAGAATAAATGAGCTAGCAAGTAGTAATAAACCTGAAAACAACAATGCTAAATGTTTTATGCATCATTTATGTATGTGCCAATGCTGAAGGTTGAAACAGTAGCTTTTTAATTCTAAATGTTAGGGGGGCAGGAGGAACTATTTGTGCTTTAACTCATTGAATTTTGCTCGTGAGTTATTGTAGGAGTAGGTATACCATCACAAAGTATAACGAAGGAGAAATAGTACTGTCAAAATATTATGCTCGTGAAACATGTAAATTAATTTTGTCATTTGAGGCCAAGTTGCCTGCTCTTTGCATGTGTAACAATATTTTGGGTTTGTTGATGTTAAAGAGAACAAGGAAAACCACAGAGTGAGTATGTGCACGTATTGCCCAGTTTGCCCTGCTGGGGCTCCTCCTGTGTCCTGCTGAGAGCTCAGGAATTGGAACGATTAGGATCAGGCTCCAGCAGGAATTGCCATCAGTCATCCTGCTCCCATTGTGCAAGAACTGCAGGGAAGGGGGCATCTCCCCCCTCTCCTGAGTGCCGACAGAGGGGCTGCTTTAGCGATTAACCTCAAGTAGCCCTATGTGAACTGTTGGCTTTGCTTAAAAGTCTTTCCCTGCACATTTCCCC
>JAWLRI010001026.1:885145-949751 GCA_034781795.1 Crypturellus tataupa
ATTTTGCCATTTCTATTATAAGAATAGAGAAAATACTTTCAGTCTTTGCAGATAAGTGGTTTTACCCATGGTGAAAGTCTTATATAGTCTTGTGGTTGTAAATAGATTCCATTACAAAGTAATTCTTTACAAATGATAGTTGACAATTATTGTGTGTGAAAAACTCTGAAAAAAAAAGAATGTGGGTTGTAAAGTAATCAGAAACTCTTACAGAATTGAGGCTTTTTTAAAAAAATCTTAACTCATTTGAAGTGTTGCGTGTGCACTGCAATATCTCTAGTTTCAGCTTTCTTGAAGAGTTTTGCCTCCCAGAGTGAGTAGCTTTCATGTACTGCCCAACTCTTGCAGACTGAGATCCGTATTCTTATTTGCTGCAGACTGCTCTAACTCTTCCCTGAAGATGGAATTTTCCTTTCTTTATATATTTCTATTTCATTTATCCCTGTGTATTTGAACAATTCATAAATGTTAATCGCTCTTTCCAAAATCTTTATGAAGTACTATGATCCCCATTTTATTAAGAAGTTAGGCAGTGGGTTAAAGTTCCATTTGGCACCCAATTTTTCATTTTGCCTAATGCAGTTTGTAAGACTGGGTATGTACAAAATGTATTTTCTTGATGTAAGTTGTAGCTTTTTTGAAATTAGATTATAGGTTCACTGTTTTTTTGCAAACCCATGAAGCACATAATTAATTTGAACATCACGAACACAGCTAGCATTGCTTGGGACTAACATCTAGCTGTGCAGAGCGCTACTTAATTTCCTTAACCTTATTTTCTCTGCCTGTATTATGTCATAGAGCCTGTGGGGTTTTTTTGTTGTTTGAATTTTTTATTAGTTGGGTTTTTTTGTTTGTTTGTTTTTGAAAACAAATGAGGTGCTTATCATTTCCCTTCTTAAACAGAGTGATTTAGGGGAGGAGTTTTTTCAGACAAAATTAAGGTACAACTGTTTGTTTTTTTTTAATTAAACAGCACACTGTAACCAACACACAAAATTGGAGTATGTTTTCAGTTGAACAGAGGAAAGTTTTATACTTCTACATGCACAAATATAACAAATGATTTCTATGCAATCACCTAACTTGGTATTTTGTTGTTATTAGGCCTATAGTCACAAATATCAAGCTAAACCATTCTTTTTCTTTCAGTAACTTGATTACACAGTGCTTATCTGTTTAGCTTGAATGACTTAATTTCATCCTCTGTATTCTATGATACTTTCTTTTCCAGTTAAAATTTTTCTAAGCCTAACCTACTTCTACTTGATGCTGTAGTTTAGAAGTTAGAAGTTCTCTGGTACTTTTCTCCAGGTCAGTTGTTCATGCAGAATTTCAGGTTCAGAAACAGTATGGAAAAAACATTTCCTTTGCTCCGTATTAAGCCTTCCTTGTGGATATACATGCGGTGTTTCAAAAGTGTAGTGAGAGCAATGATAATATCTCATTCCCCTTTTGTCTCCCTTCCCTGTATTCCTGAGTTCCACCCAAAGATGTTGCCACTGCAGTAAAAACCTGTGACAAGCGTTACACTGTCATGCATTGCGCTTTATTTCTTAAAGCGAAAAATAATGATGAGGGAGGGTACTGCAAGGAGGATGGGGACAGGAGATTTCTCTGAGTGAATAGTTCTATTGTGATATTGAAGTGCTGCTTCATTTAGGGCTAAGTGAATACACACAACAAGGCAGCCTGGCCTTTATAGTTTTAACTGGGAGGCAGGTGATGATTAATTCTTTGGCATCTTTCTGTTCAGCCAGATAGAGAATGGACTCAAGTGCATTATAGCTCAGTGAAATAGTTCCGTGAATTATACCTTCTCTCCATTATGGAGTGAAAAAAAAATGGCATTAATAAAACTCCAGAGTGAAAGTCACGGTATTGGAGAGTTCTCTAAGCACTCAGTTCATGATCATTCAGGAATTATTCACAGGCAAGCGCTGAACATGTCCATTAAATTGTGGTCTTAAAACTTCTAAGCAGCGTGTGATTTCAGGATAATATTTTTCAATTGCATAGAATACAACGTATGTGAATTCCCTTAGCTTGTTCACCTTTGAGACATGCTTCTCATAAATTAAAACATTCAAAATAACATTAAATAATTGATTTTACTAACTCTTTATATGCTGTATTGTACTTGTTAATCTACTTCCTTGGTTCTTTTCTTATGACTGCATAATTTAGACCGGGTGTATATTGAATAGGAAACACAGTGGTGGCTTGACTAGTGCGTTAGGCTGATGGTTTTGAATGCCAAATTGCCAAGTTGTTTTTTTTTTTAAGACTCTTTTTAAGTTTTTTTTTTTTTAAGTCCTCCCATAGACAGTAAGTTCTGCTTGTTCAATACACACATGTCCTTGGAGTAAGACCCTTTGTGGACCTGTTGAAACAATATGCCTAATATGGTAGCAGGTTTTCATATTATCTGGAATTTTTATTTTTAGTATTCATAAAAGACTTTAGGAACAACAAGGCTTTTGAATACTAACTACTAGTGGAATTGTAAAGGTATTAATTCCAGCTGAACTGCAGGGTGAATTCTGTTGAATTACACAGGAACATTCAGATATGAGCCAGATAAGAAAGCTGTAAGAGCTGGTGTTCTTGAGAGTACAATAGACCCTCATAAAACTAGAAGCAAAGCCAAGCTCCTTTCCTGTACACAAAAGGACTTGTATGTACAAAATGCAATTTTCCTGTCTCTGTGGAAAACTATATGATCAATTTGTGATATGTCTTTATTATACACAAGCATATATAAAATATTACATAATGAAAAAGGCATTATCATTTAAGGGTGTTTTTAATTAACATTTTCAAATAGTTGAAACGTTTCCTGTGCTCATGCCAGATACCTTTTTATGTTAATACCAGAAGATTTTATTCTAATAACACTAACTATAATTGAGAGCGAATGCATATAAATTCTCAATGGCACTGGGGGGAAAAAATGTTCCAAAGGCCCAGTAAATGCCTGCGTTTTGTGTTTTAGGGGAACAGCAGTGCAATTACTGTAGAGCCCTGCACTTACCAACCATTTTAACCTCAATTTAATGTGTGTGGCAGTTCTCCCAGAATGACCTTGATGTGGTACAGAACACTTTGCATTTTTAACAGACTCAAATGTATACGAAGAGATGTAATCCAGTTAATGGGATATTATAGCCAAACCTTATTTAACATTTTATAAATAATATTTATAGAAAATGTCCATCTATTTGTGGTATATTACGTGAACTCCCCTTAGTTAGATTAGAGCACTTGTGTTGCACTGCACATCTGATCACTTATTAGTTTGTACATGGAGAGATGCTATTTAAAGACCTACAGACTCCCTTGAAGTAAATTGTACCCTCCAGCTAAAACCTGACACAGTGCAAATAATACATACAGTATTCGGGATCGTCTTCAGTGGCAGGTTGCTGTTTTTGAGATCCCTCCGAGGCATCTCAATCCTCAGCTGTATGAGCCAAACTTTTGTGAATTGGTACCTTTGAAAACTTCAAATGCTGTACAATGCTATCGGGGCGGTGGAGGAGCTGATCTCAGAGTCCACTATTAAAACTTCCCTCAAGGACATTTTCATTAGAACTTTGTACATGGACAGTTCAAAAGACCCAGCTATTGATTTTTGCTCAGAAGTCCTCTCTCTCTTCTCATATTGTTCAACATTTTGACAGAATTTCAAAAACCACAAACTGTGGCAGCAGAAAATTCCAGCTAGAATTTTACGCTGTTCATTTGATTTCTTCAGGCCGCATCCTTCCTGTGTCCTTGTCAACACTACAAGGAGAGGAGCCGTCTTAGAAGACTTGCTAAAAAGCAGAAGCAATTTCACAGCAATCTAAAAAAAAATCTGACCTTTCCACATACAGAAAATCTCTCTTAAGTAAATAACCTTTTTAGTTGTAAAATTTTGCTGAGACATTCATTTATCAAAAACATAGATAAAAATCATTGCGTGTTTATCTCTCTTCACTGTTCAAAAAATGCATTAAAAGGAAGCGGCCACCAATGCACGTGGTTTGTAATAAATTGCCACTAGCAAACAATATGATTTTATTTTAAAATAGAACTGTTGATTTAAAGTTTGTGATCCTGGAAGCTGAGCGATTAATTACTACCATCTGCCCTTCCTATCCTTGCTCCTATTATCATTTTCATGGACACCATGTAATGAGGTTCATTTACTCTCAACTGCGTATACAGGATATAGCGGTTCAATGTTGATAGAATTTATGAAGAAGTTAATGAATGAGCAGTATAATTATTTCTGTTTAAAGAAAAGCATAATCTGCTTGATCTTTATGAAAAACATATTGCAGGTCTTTTAATTGCTAGGTGATTACATACTGCACTGGTGGCTGGCAAGTCTGGCATTTTCTCACCTTTTGTTTGACTTGACTGAACATCTTTTCAAATAAAGAATTTGGAGAGAAATACTCTCTTAAAGTGGGGTAACCATATCTGCTGTTGAGAGGAGAGTCTTTTGAAAACCTTTTTATCTTCTCATGTGTTCTAATCTGTTCCATTTTATTTTATCCATGGTCCTTCCGTTATATGTTTTCTGAATTGCTAGGCATTCTCCCTGCAGAAGAACCTTTAAATGGGTATTTATCACTGAAAGAAAGGCCTATCAGTTCTTCAGCAAGAAGATAAGTAAGGACATGATATTTCCAAAATGTGCTGAATGTTTACAGCTGAGGAAGGGCCATTGCCACAGATGTGTGAGGTTATTTTTGTGAGAGAACTCCCAAGAATAGTGTATTAATAAAAAGCTCTGCTTAGCCCTTTGGTCTATGTGTCTTAAAACATCTCTCTATTTAATGGGATTATATGGGGGGGAAGATGAGGAAGGCGGAGCTGACTGTGACCATCACCTCCTGATTTCAGCGGTGATATTGGAACCTTTCTGTAGACAGCAAGGCAGCACTCCAAGCTGTGGTGTTGGAGCAAGGAGCACTGCAGGGCTGCTGTGCTACAGTTCTGCACAGAAATATTTTGCTTGGGTAGTTGTCATGTTTGGCTGAATTGATTCAGTTTTATTGCTATGGAAATCAGTACAATCATGGGTCCCGTTCTGTGATGTAGGTCTGAGTGGTATGACTGGCAAAGTTAGAATTATCCATGTTGTAAAGTAGGAGGCAATGAAGAACTATTTTTTTAAGGTAAAAAGGAGTTAATATAAGCTGAAGTTTTATGTATGCTTATCCGACATCCTGCCTATGTGCATGTACAGTGGACAGAGCTGCTTTTTGCAAATTTCCAAGCACATTTTTGAGGCTACCAGATGCAAACATCATATTTGTGCTTTCATTGGATGATTTCTGTTCCTTTTTCTCTTTCTCGCATGATGTAAAAGGTCTAAAACTACCTAAGGTGGCCATCAACTATTTCAGGCTGGTAAAATACTGTTTCTTGTGCTTAAACTCACTACATGTAGTGAGTTCCTTGCATTTCTACAGTGTCTTTGCCTCAAAACTGCGTGGAGAGCTGCTCCGCTGCTCTCAGGACAGTTTGTTCCAGGGCTTGTCCAGTTTTGTGCCTTTCCCTCTCTCTGGGCTCTGCCTTCTCTTGACCCTCATAGCAAGGCTGTGCATTCCTCCTCCTTGGGTTATCGTGAAGCACTTGCTCTTTACCTGCACTGCCATCATTTAATTTGCAAAGATTAAAGGGAATCAGGGTTAATCATTCATTTAATCATTAATATGCTTAATTTTATTGAAATTGGAAGCCATGGGTTCTTTAATCAAGTAGGTAGATACTCAGTTATAGTTTTGTGGAGGTGACTGATTGGAGAGTAATTTACATGGAATTGTGGGCTTGATGAGAAAAAAAAAAAACTTTTTATAACAGAACTATTCTTTTAATAATTTTGAGTCATCACAGAATGGTTTGCTAACCAAAGCCATTATTTTTGCAATGTGAGATTGAATAATCTTTTTGCAATAGTTTTAAAAAAAATGTTTATCCCTATTTCTAATTGAAAATCATCAAATTTAATTTTGAAACATCAAAATCTTTGAGCATTTTCAGAACAGAAGAGTGTATTCTCAAAATACAAACAGGAGAGAAAGGAAAAAAAAAAAAAAAAAAGGAAAGAAAAGAAAATAAAAGAAAACAGAAGATACTGCCAGTATCTTTGCCCAGCATAAACAACTTATTTTGACTCAATTTTTCAGTTTTGGATTTTATGTTGTATTTCCCAATGAAAGTGTTGTCAGGCATACAGGATTGTCTACATTGTATGAAGCTGTGTCTGTATAGTCAGATTTTTCTGGATTTTTGTTTTCAAATTTTCACTCTACAAGGGGAATTTGTGACAAGTGGATAAGTATTTCAGGAATGTCTTCCTCAGTTCAGCTTGCTTGTTTGCTTTGCATTGCTGTTAAAAAAAACAGATGAGCCTTTCCCCTAAAAAGGCAAAACTAAATAAATAGTACTTGGAGCGTTAAGGGACTCGGTCTGTGTGTAGCTACAGTTCCTCCAGTCTCAGCCCGGCTATATTCTCTCGTGCACAACAGGAGTGTATGAAAAGAGGAATCTTCAGCCCCAGGGACAGAACCAAGGTTATTTTGCCGAGGCTGAAAGAGGAGATCAAGAGACACTGAGCTGTTAAAAGACAGGCCCAAAATAAATTGATGTATTTGTACAGTGAGAGGAGGCAGCTTATGATATGGTGGTGAACAAAACAGCAAGGCAGGACGTCTGATGGAGCAGCAGATACCGTAGGAGAGTTCTGTGAAAGCCGGAGCAGCAGTTCTGTGCTGCGCAAAATTGAGGTCAGCAGCACATGTTTTGTAATCGGGGCTACCTGAATCTAAAACAGAAAACAGTCAAATCCTGTCATTGTTCCCTTTTCAAAAATAATCTTTTCTCCTTCTCGCCTGCTTTGTCCCAGAGCCTCAGCAGCTCCTCGCGCACTGCCCTGGCCCTGTCTTCTGCCCGGGGCTCTGTGGCTTGGCAGGGCCGGGCTGAGGGGGCCTGTTGAACGCTCGTCCCCTCGCAGAGCCCTTGGCAAATGCCACTTTTCTGCTTCCCTCTTAACTCCCTGGATCCTGCAGAGCTAGCTTGTTATTTCTGTTTGGGGCATAACTTGTCCCAACTCCAGCTTGTAGAGCTGTCACCCGTACTTCAAGCAGCAAACAGTATTTACCTGTTGCAAAGTGGTCTATGAAGCACAACCATTACTCATACCTGTAAGTTGACTTCTGTATTAAAATAGCGCTCAAGGGATTACCTTAACACAGAGTGTAAATACAGACTTTTTCCCCCTCTTCTGAATGAAGGTATTATAAGTTAGATCAGGATGCAATAACTGGGGTGTTTGGTTCAGGTGAAGGGGTCAGTGGTGGAGAACTTATTACGTACCAGGAGTTGTGTCTGGTTCCACTCTGCTCTTTCCCTGTCCTTCCTCACGACTTCTGTCACCGGCTTTGTTTCTGTTTCCTCGTGGCTCATCTCTCTACTACTTCCTTATAACTTCAAAGCCGTATTATTAATACATCTGAGCAGAGCTGCTGCAGCGTTCCCCTCGCGCTGTATCACCCAGCGAGCAGATGGGCGACGGCTGATGAAAGAGCTAAGGGCAGCGAGGGAAAGGGCTCCTCGTGTGCCATCCAGGAACACGCTGCATCAGGACAGGTTATTTCTATAATCTTTCGAGTTAAAGGCACAATCTCCTTCCAGTGGTACGACTGGAAAAGGTGATAATCCAGCAGCAGGTCGTAGCGGGTTATCGGCAGCTGGGATGGTGATTTCTGAAAGGTTACTGTCCTCATCAGCCTCCGCGCTGGGGCTTTTTCAGCAGCGCTCGCCACTTGGTGTTAGGCCAGTTCAAGCAAATTTAATTCACCGAATCACAAAATAATTGGGGTTGGGAGGGACCACTGGAGATTATCCAGTCCAACTCCCAAATTCAGACAGTGTAAGGAGGTAACTCAGGCAAACTGTTGAAGCTACCTGAGCAAGTGTTGCAGAAAACAGTAATATTGATTTGCTGCACGTGGAAATGTTGAGCATTTAGCACAGGATTTGATCTCTTTTCTTGCATTCCATTTATAGTGCATAAAGAGAGCAGAGCAACTTGAAAAGTTAGGAAAAGAAAGAAAAAAATAAGTAAATATAGAAGGACTTAAGATTTTTGAGACAAAATATTATAACAAATGTACATTGCTGTACTTTTTGGAAGCACATTACACCAGGCATCTGTCTCTGACTACTTAATTATATGGGTGCTATGAAAACCAGACTTTTTCTCATCCAGTTTTAACTAGAATGATTTTTGGCGAATGATATAGACCGTAAGAGGTGGTGGGGAGAGCTGCTCTTAGATCAGCTTGGAAAGTTCCCATGTGATTCTTTGCAAGAAGTTCTGGTCTGTTCAAGAAAAAAGTTAAACTTGTAGCATTGTATGAGTCCTTAATTTACTGGTAATGTGTGTCTTTTTCCCTGTACTGTCTGCTATTCCATCACAGATAAGAAAATCCAAAGCACCCAAGCAACCTTTAAAAATGTACAACTGTGTATATCCTTTTTTCTGTGGGGACATGAAGGAAAAATAAAACCTTAAATCGAAATTTAAGCTCTTCTCTAAAATAAAAAAAAAATCTTTCAGTGACAATGATACTTTCAAATTAATAGTTATTATTCAGATTGATCCTGTATTATTAGATACCCTTGTTATCCATCTTAAATGAGGGAGGAAAGATATCCTGGTTATTCATTGAAGTGATAAATGTAGAGTCATTTACTGGAGAGCTATGTTAGGAGATATGAAAGAGCTAGTGCTGTTCTCGGCCTGTATATCTGTATTCTTAGACTATTGGTAAATAGGCAGCACAGTTCTATGGAGGAGTATTTATCTCAATTCTTATATTCATAAATATTTTGCAAAGTTTATGAGCATAGCCTTCCTATAAAGGCTGTGGAGTAAGCAAACCAAGGGGATGGTGTTTGATGGTTCTCTTGGCACTCAGTGAACATGAGCTCTGCTCCAGGCAAATTCATGCTCATAACATTTTTCTAATATACTCTGCATTGCCCCAGTACAGCATGTCATCAAAGTCGATCATCTGAGCGGAGGAAGAGGTTGGAATGAAGATGCTCTCGTGCAATTAATCATCTTATATCGACACAGGTTCTTTATCCTCCCTGTGCTGGGGTATTTTTTTCTTGGTTTCTGATCAAGTAACTCTAATGAGTTTTGACAGAATGCTGTCTGCAATGTACACAGTTTTGCCACTTTGACATAACATACTCACCTGTGCATGAACGTGTGCACATCTCTCTATTGCTATTAAACCTGAGGAGAATGAGAAAAACAACAGCCCATCCATCAGGTGACAAATTCTGCAAAGACCTGTGTAAGTCATCATCATAGCAGTAACAAATGGCTGCAAAAATACCATATGACTCCTTTTCCTGCCTCCTTGGTGGGAACAGAGCTGATACAGAAGGATTGGGCTGCAAACCAAGAAAACGAATAAACAAATCCCACTACCCTTTGAAACTTGGATTTGAGAAAATGCTATCAGGAAGCATCGAGTGTGGGAGCGTGGAACAGAATTGTTTGGAAGGGAAAAAGGACAGGCTATGAGAAAACAGGAGAGATAAACAAGAGAAACAAGGATGCAAAAATGGAGTGTTTTACGTGACATGATGCACCACTTGCTTGAAACACTTTGTGCCAGTCTAGCTCGACTAAATTCCATGGAGTTAAACTGGCAAAAACCCTAGTGATTTTAATGGAGTTGCAGTAGAATTAAACTAGTCAAGCAATTTGGATAAATGAGGTAAAAGCTTACCGACAAAAGCAATGTCCTAAAGGGAGCAAAAATTGCTCTCTGCAGGAAAAAAAGTGTCAAATCATTTTTATTTGGTTTTGTATTATCCTCCTTTAACACTCTGTGTAGTGAAAATACTAGGAGCTAGTTTATTCTCTTGTTTCAAAAGATTTTATGTCGTAAAAGTCAGTGAAAAGAATCCCACTGACTGCACCAGGCACAAGCCCAGGCTCGGATAGGAGAGGGGATGGAGAGCAGATATTTTTCTCTCCTGTTACTGTGGGAACAAATCAGCAACCTCACACCAGTCTGCTAAGGCTGCTGCTGCTTTTCACTGCACAAAGTGTCTTCTAAGGCTCAGCGATGCTGCACTGCTGCATCCCATGAACAGAATTATTACATTTTTACCCTTAATAGAATCACACAAATTGAGGCCAAATTTCTGGGCTATTTTCTACCTAATTTCAGATATTAACCATTCACTTTTATTTATATAGTATCTACAGGTTTTAGAATAAATGCAAATTATAGTGGCTTAAATGTGTATAAATCTTGGTGGCAGTAACTGGCTTATGTGCCGTCTAGTTTACTGTAACAGACTGCAGGAAGAGTCTTCGTTATTGATGAGCACAGTCCAAGATTACAAAGAACCTGAAATGTTTTGCTACAGCATTCCATAAAGCACTTGTATATCAATTAACTAAAGGAGGGCAGTGTTATGGTGGACTATCCAGAGCAGCTTCAGGCTTTTTGCTCTGGAAGATTCTGGGAACTTATTGCAGAGGAGTCCCCCAAAATAAGGCATTTCATTTTATTCACTGTTTAGTTCTTCAGGTTGAGATGTTCTGGGTAGCAGATCTAGCATATGGTTAGTTTGCTTTATGTCTCTCTCTTTTTTTCTCTCTCTCTTTGTTAAAAACTGTATTTTCAAGGAAGGACGATGGTAGATGAATGTTCTCATTGAGACTATTAAATTTTCTCAGGAAATCTAGTGCTGTCAGCCCCTAATACTTAGAAATATCGCATTGTCGAAATATAAGGTTAGCTTAAAGATCAGGAGATGGTGATTCTTTTGTCTTTTGGTATGGAAAGAAAAGGGAAATTCCCTTCTGTTTTCAAGAGTCTTGTTCAGCTAGAAGCTTATTTTGAATTAAAAAGAAATGAAAGTCAAAATGGATTTAGGTGGATGTCCACTAACTGCTTACCTACCACTTCCCTGTGACATCATACATAGTTTCAGTTAACAGTTTTAATTAAAAGCTCTTTTAACTTCCTTATGTGCTCTTCCACTCCAACTATTTCATCCTCAGTGATGGACTCTTCTTCAATCTCTCTTTATTTTCTTTCACCAATGTTTGAACTTCTGCTGATAATTTTTTGTACTTACTGTTCGTTCTCTTTGCTTATGTCCTTTATCCTGATTTTGTCTTTTTATTTGCTCTGTTGAATATTGGTCTTGTTTTTGAACTAGAATTTTTCTTGTCTTGACTCTTTTATTTCTATTCTGTTTTTTTTTCCTCTCTGTTAAGTGTTCAAATTGGCATTGATTTCAGTGCCATTGAAATGTATTTTGTTGTGTAAAAGAAAAAAGACTAACAATTGGAAAATGTCTATTTTGGTTAATGTAAAGTTATCATTCTAAATGGAGTTTAAAATTAATATTCTCTTAAAGAAGATGTACATGTGAAGACTCTGTATTCTGCATGTCACTGTGTGCCTGATAACTTGTGGATTGCTGGGCAGTGCAGTCACCTCTGACGGATTAGTGGAGGAGTCCAAGAGCAAAGTTTGAGCAAGGGTTGTGACAAATGACCTTCTGGCTTATGGGGACGCCCATGTGCGTGTTGGGCAGGACGGCTGCGTGTGATCTGCACCCTGGCTCGTCAGCAGCGGCTGCTCGGGAGGTG
Organism: Crypturellus tataupa; assembly: GCA_034781795.1. NCBI lineage: Eukaryota > Metazoa > Chordata > Aves > Tinamiformes > Tinamidae > Crypturellus > Crypturellus tataupa. The sequence goes on from JAWLRI010001026.1 coordinate 896,841, forward strand.
CTGGCGCGCGGCCGTGCGGTCGGTTCAGCCGCTCGCCCGGCCCGCGCAGGCAGGGAGCAGCGCGGGCGGCTGCCCCGGCCGTGCCCGGGGCTGCGAGGGCGGCCGTGCAGCCGCGGGTGCCCCTGCGCGCTCCTCAGAGCGGCTTCTCGCGCCTTTGGTCAGTGGGCAGGGGTGGCAGGGCTTGCACTCGCTGCCCATCGGAAGAAGCTGCTCTTCCCTTCTCACTAAGGACTGTATGTGTACAGTTTGTTTGCCACAATGCTACTGAGTTGGCAGTAGAAACATTTTTTTCCTCTAATACTTTCATTTGTGTCACTGTACCATCCTGTTTTTCTATTCCAAAATACAAGATTTGGTGTCTTTTTGCCCCTCTTTTTCCCTCCTTCCTTTTTTGGTGAGTGAGAGACATAGTTTATTCTTTAATTCACACTGATTTTTAGGCTTGCTTTTGCAGTTTCAAAACCAAAAGACGATTTCCACACAAATGTGATCTGACACTATTTGAGATAAAAGCATAAGGTTTAATTTAGCGAAGAACTCAAGTTTCTATAATGAATTTCAGGATAGACATTTTACAGCTTCACTAGCCTTCTGGATCGTATCAGCTGTTTTTGCTTAATTGTATGTCATGTAAAATCTTCCACAAAATTGAATATATAGTTCTCCATATATTTTGCCCTTCATTTCCTCACCTGCTTTTCAAAGGCAATTTGTTATCTGGTCCTCACTTCCACAAAATCTTTAATATACTTATCCTTACAACCACCTTCACAGCTAATGAAATCACAATAGTTATATTTTACTTATCATAGAAGTGTAGAAAACATGACTGGAAGAGATGTTGAGAAGTTTAGTTCATCTCCCTGTGTTAAAGCAGGATCAGTTATGTCTGCAAAAATGTTGACAATTATTTCTCTAATTTGGCCTGTAAAATCTCTAATAGCTGATATTGTGCAACCTCCCAAATCAATCTATTCCATTGCTTAACTGTCCTTATTTTAGGAATATTTTATGCGTAACCTAAATTTCCCCTGCTGCAATTTAGACTTATTGCTACTTGTTTTAACTACCACTGTCATTGAAGGCTGATGATTCACACACCCCATGCAAGGCAGTGTTTTGTGTTTGAACATGGTAATCCTGTCTCATCTTTAAGTAGCCCAGATGCTTTTAGTCTATTTCATGTGTGGTGTTTTCTAGAGTCACAGTCCTTGCTCTCCTCTGGATCCCCTTCAGCTTGTCTTTGACAGCAGCCTATACACGGGACCATGCGAGGCTTTAACCATGCCAGGGTGCTGAAAGTAGTATTTTAAGTGCAATTAGCTGCCCTCCAATGTGGTATTTGCACATAATGTGGTGGCTCTGTCACTGTCACAGATGTTCAGCTTGTGATCTGCTGGAACCGCTGGGTCCTTTTTTCACATTGATACAGAACCAACTTGGATTTGTTCAGATGATTATTTCAGCTAAAATATAGGGTGGTATTAGGCTAATTAGATACATTTTTTTCATATAATTTAGGCAGTTTGTCAGAGTCTTCTGAATTATAACCTGTTTTTTCCAGTATATTCTTGGTTCCTCTTCTCTTTGCTGACAGCTTTTAAGAGACATTTACCTTCTGTTCCATCAATTGTGTAATTAACAAAAATATCAAACAGTATAATATCAGGTACTGATCTGTTGCATGCTGCTTTGTGCACCACGTTTTTAATATTATGCTCTAAGTATAGGATTTGAAGCATTTTTGTTGGTTCCACAACTTCCTATTTCTAAAGCTGGCTCTTGAGATTGGCATGTGAGATAGAGTTGCAAGCCTTAATTAAGCAGCATTAAGTGCAAAAAGGCCTCAGAGATGTATGTGACCTGGTCTCTCTACATCTTGTCTTTAGGTGTATGTAGTTCAGTAGCCCTGGGATGGTCATCACACTATATGATTTTTCAACTGACACATAGGAATTGAAGGTAGTTTTAAAATATCACTTATTCTTTTTTTTCAACTAGATGGTGATACATAGTAGAGCTTTTCATTTTTCTTCATCAATTGGGAATAAAACTTATTTCCTCAGTACTCTAAAAGTTGCTTTCAGAAACTTTCACCGTCCTTCCATGTGTTTTGCAAGTTCAACCATTATCAAAGTATAAACTGGTTGTACAGGACTCCTTTGACTTGCAGAATATCCTATGATCTCACTTTTTAAAAACAGCTTTACCCCAACCTGTTTGTCTGAAGGAGAGACATTTCATTTGGAGAGTAATAAAAGGTTAGTTAAGGAAAGGAAAAAGGTTTTGTAAGAGGTTTTCCTATCATTAGTTTTTTATTCTGTTTCCATACTTTATTATAAATATTTGGAGGGTTCTTTGATTGATAGAATGTTTTATTTTATAGGAGGAATGAACAGAAAATGAATGAATTTACTGACTATTTTTCCATCTACAGACCTTGGTGTGGGTTTGAGAGATCAATGTCTTGATATCTGTTTTGTTTGTTCCCTTTTAACTTCTGAACTCTTTGCTCTTGTAATAGAGGTTTTTCAGGAACATTTGTTGTTTGGTTCTTTATTCATAGAGCGTTCTCACAATTAACAAATTCAACTATAAAACCTGGAGGCAGTTCTTGTTTATTTCTTTTTAAACAATAGATTTATTCATTATATATTTTGCTGCCATTGTTTATTGAGATGTTTGCTTAGCAGAGGATACTTAGAATTTTTTGTTTGTTTATTATGTGGAAATCTGGTAGTGTGAGTGTGAAGAAGCAGTGTGATCTTGTCTGTGGTACTTAAGCTTGTTCAATTATATATAATGAAAACAAATAAAAATTATGGCAGCCTTGCCTTTACAAGCAAGGTGCACGGTTTTCCTTGATTTTCTAAATATATCTGTCTTTAAGAAATTCTGTTAACATTTTCAGCTTGCTCTAGAGAACTAATAGTATATGGATTAAGAATATTAGCATTAATTTTTATTTTGGTGGGCAATGTAATTTTTCAAAGCTAGAATAAACAGCTGAGGTTTGGGATTTATGCCTGCAGCAAACTTGTCTGATTCCAAAACCCTGGAGGATCAGCTGTCTATGAAGATGATGATAACCTGCTATTATACCAATCCTTGAAATAATTGACACATGGAGAGTGGAAAGGGAGCTTGTAGAGTTAAAAAAAAACAATATTCATATGCAGAAAGAGAATGAGGCTTTTTCTTTCTCTACCCTGTGCTACTGATCAATGCTGAGGTCACATTGTCAGGGTAGCGCAGGAATGAGCAAAATGGTAGTGTGCCAAGACATGAAGCTAAGGCTGTAGCTTGCGTTTTATTGCCCACATGAGGTCCCATAGCTGGCATGAGTGCCAGCTGACTGCTACCAGCGTTGCTTATCGATCTGTGAGTGCGGTTGCCCATATTTCATATCTGCTGTAACATAGCACTGCTCGAACCCAAGTGATGCAGAGCATCTTCCGTGTGTGTCGGTGCTGGAACAAAATGGTGAGCTGTGGATCAACCCAGGTGATACCCAGGGAAAGGCCGTTCCCTGCAGTTTTGGTAGAAAGGATAATGGCACAACATAGATCCTCTTAGAAAACAGGACATCTTGAGAGAAAGGTGGTTCAGCAAACAACAGACACAACAAAAAGTAGTCTAGAGTTAGTATGCTACTGAATCTTTGTTAGCCATTCCTAAGGAGTTCATACAACAATTTTGATAGTCGTGTCAATCTTGAGTGTTTCAATCTCAAATTCACTTTGTTAGGAAGCAGAAGATATGATTTATTTTTTTAGGAGAATCCCTCATTAATAACAAGCAGAGTTTGTCCTAATATTTGTTGTTAAGACTTAAAATTATTATGACAACAGGCCATATTTATCTAAGATAGTATAGTGTAAATACACTTTAGTGTATTAAAGGTTTGAGCACACTGAAATATTTGAATGTGAGAAATACAATAACTGAAAAGGTTAATTAAGTGTAGTTGTAAATGAGCCAGAGCATTGTATTTATGCCATAGAATTATGCCATATATTTCACTGTAATTTATTTCCCCCCTTCGTGCGGAATAACTTTTCTGTCCTTGCTATACATGTGAAGAACTGAGAAATCAAATGTCCCTTAATCTGTGAGCAATTGAACTAAAGAAGAAAAAGAAATATAGCTTCCAAACTTGCTGAATGATTCTTAGAAACTTCAAGGTTCTGGGAATGCAAAAAAAAAAGGAGGGATGTGTAGTATATGGAGTAGAAGTGCATTGTGCAGAACGGCATGAGCTTTGAGAGTCATTTAAATGAGGTTAATGTAATAGTGGTTAAAACAGCATGTGCAAGTTGTTTGCTGTTGCGTATTCCATTCCAGGGAATTCTCCTGATGAACATAGCTGAGGGGGTATTTGGGCCAGTGTTCATGATTTTTATAACTGAAGTGTCAGTTCTTCCTTAATGCAGTAAGAAATAATTCATAATGCCCTTGTCAAGTTACTGGCACAGGTACATATGCATTGAAATGGGTAGTCACAAGTGTAATCACAAAAACTGAACAATTGTCTTAAGTACCAAGAGGCTCATAACTACATAACTATCAGGCCAAAAATATTTGGCATTACCATGATGCCTGGACTTGCAGGGATGTCCTTATTGTCATTTGTGGAATTATTCATGAGACCTAAGCACATTTTTGATCTGATAATAGTAAAAAAAGAAAGAAATTTGGCCAAAAGTAAACTTAATTTTATGTTTAAGCATTATAAACCTGAATTGTAACTCTTATTAAGGGCAAGTTGAATAGAATCTGCCTGTATCAGTAGATCAATGTAATCACAGCTGGTTAATTGGCTCAGCAGCACAGGGATGGCGCAGGGCATCCCACTCCTCCATCCCCAGTCATTTGCCCTGCAGAGAGAGAAGACAGAACAGGAGACAGGTGGAATACTTGTTGTAACTAGGACAACCATCATTCTTGTCCCCAAAAGTTTTTTTATATATATATATACTTCTTGTTTGTTTCTGTCTGCTATTAGGAGAGGTACCACAGGAGGTAAAGGTGGGAGTTGGGGGAGGTGAAAATGTCACCGGTAGCATACATCTTCTGCAGGATATTTCCTTGGCATTTGTGGAAAAAGGGAAGGATTTTTATTGTATTTTCACACCTGGAGGTACTTGGGGAACAGTCAGTGCTGTGTTATTCATGTTGCCCCTCCCTCTGGGGAGCAACTCCTATTTTAGGTCCTTCTTTAGATGCTTCTGCTTTTTTTCTGTTTGAACCAAGAAAACAGGAGGTGTTCATCCCACCTAAGCATTCCCAGAATTGCTTTTGATACTTTGATTTTAATGAAGATAAGAGTACCTTTGTTTTATTTTTCACCCAAATATCCTCCTAGGAGGTAGAAATATGCAGAAAATGCATCATTATGGCTATCAAAAAGTATTTAAAGCAATAAATAGATTGTTGTTGAAAATCTGACATTATGCACAGTTATCTGATTTACCTATTGTCTCTAAAGAGGAAACACATGATTATGGTGAGAAAACATGTGATCAGTTAAGAGTATGAGTGGATGCTTGCATAAAAATTTTACAAATATTTCATTTAATTTTGCATGTTTGTTAAATGCTTTTTATAAAGAATGGTAGAACAGTAAATCTTTCAAAAATGTTAAGAAGTTACATTTACATATTAAAATATATACCCACAAGTGAATACTTTGAGAATCATGTCACAAGTGACGTATGTGTTTTTGCACAAGTTACTAACCTATAATCTTTAAATAGAAACAATAGTACATATTTTTTCCATCATTATTAATAAACTGACCACAGAATGTGAACAACATGTAATCAGTAACATAATTTATCATAGATTTAAATTAGATTACCCAAGTCGTTCATCAGTTAGTTTTGAGCAATAATATGGTCCTGAAAATTTACATTGTTGGTGGGTAGCTTGTGATTGCAGCTGGAGGGGAAGTAATTTAGTGAGGTGACCGCTGACTGGGTTACTGGCTGAGCTCTTGTCGTGGCCAAGCACAGGAATTCGTTTGCTGTTTGGAATTTGGGAGCGTCTCAGGTGTGTCGGTTCTGTTGCCTTTTAGACAGCCTGTGAGAGCAATCGCATCTTAGCCCTGTTGCCAGTGACCAGGTAAATTAAATGAGCGGGAGGGAAAACGGCTCTGTGCTATTTGCATTCCGAGTCTGTACAAAACTCTCTGCCTTGCTTTTGGTACAAATAGCAGTTCAGGAAAGAAAGATCACACTTACTTTTGGAAAGGATCTATTGAGTATTTTATTTTCCTCATCTTTTGTGAGGGTTGGATTCCACAGCTGCAGCCTTGGTGATTTCTTTCTTTTTCTCTGTGATTTTTAGAATAAAATGCAGGGATACTCACTACAGCTCCCACTTCTGTGCGTGCCAAGCCTAACGCACCAGTAGCATCTTAGCATTTATTTCTTTTCCTTCCTCTATATGAATACGTTGACATGCGAAACGAAAGGGTAGAAATCCCATAGAATTTTATATTTTAGGGCCGAGCCTTTAGGGAGCTCCAAGGTACCCTGAGTGCTTTATGATTACATTTACTGACAGCATGACAACATACACTTCAGTGTATTCAAGGGAAAGCATAATCAGGTAGTCAAAGGAGAACAATTATCTTTCATACTAATTGGCAAGTTCCTTTTAACCTTTAATTAACTGTGAATTTTCAATAGATCTAAATAGTCCTGTTAGGTTTCTTGCTGGTAGAAGGTCATGGAAATATCTTTTCTCCTGATTGCACAGATGCAGTATAAATAAAATATAGGTGCATATACACTATATAAGGTCGTAATCCTCATTTGCACTTTGAAGTGCATAAAGTATGAAAATCTTATGCTCCTGAAAGGACTGGTGCTGCTAGGAGTTTTTACTTCTAGCTTCAAAAGAAAATTCAAATAGATTTTGCATTCTCGGTTTGTTTCTCTTGGCACATTTTTGATACAATCAGCAGCCGTTACTTGAAAGGCTCAGCCCTGATTAGCATAGAGCCTAATATGCCTTCTTTAGAAGCCGTCCTAGAGAATATTCCCCGTAGAGCAAAGGTTAAGATGCACAGAAGAAACAAAACACTGTTCTCCGGAGTGCTCAGTTATTCGGCATTCGGGAGATGGCTGCCTTTAAGATGTGCTGTTCCCTTTTGGTGGAGGGTTTATTATAGGAAACATAAGAAAGGCTACATTTTCAAAACATTTCACCGTGTTATCTCCGCAAACAGATAATTGAGAATGCCACATGTTCATGTGCATATGCCAAAAGAACTGGGTATTGTATAGGTATAAATTTAACATTTAGGCATATCCTGCCTGGGAAAGGGTTTTCAAGAAGTACGTCTGGATCAAACGCCTCCGTTTAGTTGCACCACATTTTGCAGGTGTACAGGCAGCAATAACTTGGTCCAGTTCTATGAGTAATATTGATTTGTTTCCAGGTTAAATAAAAAGGTAGCAAAATAACAGACATGATAGGTGGGGTGAGTTGCTCTTTGTTTTCAGCGTTGCTGAAGGGGTTTGAGTCTGAGGGAATCTGCCTTCCCTAAGGGTTATTCAGTCCTCAGGATGTGTCTTGGCTTACTTTTTTTTTTTTTTTTTTTTTTTTTTTTTTTTTACTTTTTTTTTTCCAATGACATTCTCATTATGCAGCTGACTACATTTAAATATGTCTGTTGCTACATATAAATCCAGGTGAATGATTTATGTGAACTTACAAGCCTTTTTGCTATGTGCAATCATCTTTTACCTCTTGCCAACTATGTGTCACTAGTGTCTCTTGTCAATGATTGAATAAAATGAGGATTGAATAAAGTCCCTGTAGCAATTACACCCATTGCCTGCAAGGGAAAGAAAGCCCCGATTGAGGCATTTGATACATTTTATCTTATATTAATGTACTCTAACAAATGGATGGGAAGATCCCCAAGCCCATGGTCAAGCAGTTCTCAGTGCCCTCTCAGCAGAGACCACAGATCTGGTAACAGCAGAGCTTGCCTGTCTTCCAAGGGCACCAGCATACTTTATATTAAATGTATTTATTATCTCGAGCCAAGTGACACTCAGCTGCAATGCAAGATGTGCCAATTTGAGGATTCTAGTTCTAATGAAATAATAATACTTTGAAAACTTACACAATTGCACTATATAGTTCTTAGTATTAAAGCTATAATATAGTCTTATCGGGTATAGTATTAGCTTTAGAATGATTTAAGCCCAGCATCTGAACTTGCCTGTGCAACATGAGGAACATACTTAAAACACAGCAAATATTCTAATACTCTCTCTCTGCTACTCCTTTATTTTTTAATAATATAGCTTTGGAAGGCAGCCTGTCTCCTATTTCGTTGGAATCAGGGTTGTTATTGGAGAATATTTCGTCTACTGAGTGCTAAATGGCCAAGTCAAGGTCTTCTGTGCAATTTTCTCTGTATTAGACCTGTTAAAATGAGGCTGCTCCATCTCTTGCTGCCTGCCCTCTTCTTTGCTCCGGCAGCCTTCTGCGAGAGGAAGAGATGTGAAATAATCCCACTGGGGCCATGTGGTGGGATATAAGGAAAAGAGTGTTTCTCTTGTTAATTATTCACACATTACAAAATTATTTGCTAAGTTAATTAGATAACTTCTACATACATGATAAAACTATGCCATGCAAATAGCTTCTTGGCAGGAGCGGTTAGACAGGAATGGTCATTCCCGCTGGAGCCTTGGAGAGGGGGCACGGAGACATTTTCAGAAATCGCTAAATTGGATTTCTTAAACTTTCCTTGAAATGACAGGCCAGACCGTTTTACCTGTATTCACATTGATGAATGTCTTTCCCTACAAGCAGTTCTGCTGAAAAAATGAAATTATTCATTTAAGCGAAAAGCATCTTAACCGTGCCAGGTAGGCAGACAAAAAGGAAGAATTCTTGCCCACCTAGCAGCACTGTTGTGTAGTTTTTCCTTTGAAAAGAGCCTAAGATGGTTTAGGACTCTGCCTAGTAGGTTATAGCCAATAGGCTGCTCGTTATCTGTAATTGCACTTCTTTGTCAAACAATAGCTTTTCAGGGAGAACAGAGATGGTGAAAGGAGTGCTCTTGCCTTAATTGCTGCAGATAGCATGTAGGCAGATTGTGGCGGAGATTCAGGGGATCTCTTGTTTTGCTGCAAGGCCTCTGCGTTGGCCTGGAGGGACAATATTTACCTAACCTCTGCTGAAGCTTCTGGGGAGCTGCTAATTTTATGGCTTTGCGGCATTTGAAAAGCTCAAAGTATGGCTAGAATAAGAGATGTGCACATTTCTCCCTAGCCATTTAGCAAAGGTAGGACTGCCGGTAAGATGTACATTCAGTCGCTTTTAAGAATAGTAGGGTCTGCCCTGTATTAATTTCTCCCAAGGAATTGGAGCACGTAGAGTAGTGATGTTGTTTCATTTTTAACAAAATGAAGGAAAAAAAAATAAGTCACTATTTTTATTTGCTTCCCAAAATGAACTGATATAAAGAAACATTCTTCACCTGAAAGATAATTAACCTGTTGGAGCATTCTCTGTCGAGGGCTGATGAGCTGGAAGTTGAGAGCGTTGCGGTGCCCAGACTTGCTCTAGGTTCCTGGCAAGGAGTGAGACAAAAAGGCAGCTGGACCCTCCCTATTACTCTCTGCTGTGTGAAGGTTCATACTCTGGAAGAAATCAAGCCTCTTGCACATCTTGAGATGCTCTGAACTAGCACTGCGTGTGTGTGTGCTCCCTCGCAGCTGATAGAATTGTCTCTTTTTTCATAAAATTATCAGAGTCATGAGATAATGATCCCCTGATCAGGGGATAAATGGTCTGAGTACAGGCAGGGGGGTGGTTCATCACCCACCTTCCAACTCTGTAGTGTTTTCTAACAAAAGCTTTGCAGTCTCCATCTGTCCTGGTTCAGGGAGGTGGAAGTACCTGTGCACACCTTGTGAGCTGGTTCCAAAATATTAAGTCAGGAACCTAGCAGATAACTGATTTCTGTCAAGGATGTCAGATATTATTTAAGATTTATCTCCTGTCACTTTTGCAACAGTGAGAAAGCAGATACTATCTTTGACTTATAGACTGATCAAGGGTTTCAGTGGAACAATGGAAAATGGTCCATTATAAAAAAAAAAAAAAAAAAAAAAAAAAGGTACCTGTGGCCGGTAGTTGCAGTGTAAGAACAGATCACAGCAGGTACAGAGGGGACACTGAATGGCAACATTTGTAAGAAGCCCAAACGAGATGATTTCTGAAGGAACATAACTGCCAGGGCTTTCTTGCTCCTCCTGGAAGGCATGTTAACATTCGGAGTATCCTCAGCAAAAATCCATATGGAGCGTAAGAACATTTTTTTCACGTTCAGCTTGTTATCCTTTGGGCTTAGTTTTCTGTATTTCCTTTTCAAGAGATAGCGCTTGAAAAGGAAAACTACTAGGAAAAATAGAGGAAAAGTACATATGCCAAGTAGGATGCAGCCCAAAGTAAACAATTGGATAAAATTTAATAGTTGGATGTATAACACCTGGTTAGGAAAAAGGGGGAAAAAAAAAAAAAGCCTATGCTTGAAAATGAGAAACTATTTTTTAATCTTGCTTCATCTTTCCCTTTAAGATGAGTGTTTGTACTTCTGCTTCAGAAAGCATCAAACACCAGGTCAAAAAACACCAGGTGGTTGGTTTTGCTTTTATTCTAGCCTATGTTTAAGAGTTTGAGTGTGGTGAACTAATCGAGTGATCATTAAAGCTGTTTTCTTTGTATGTCACTCTAAAAGACTGACTGAGAGTGTTGCAAAATGCAGGTGCCAGCTGAAAATTAATGAATTATAAGGATTGGCAGTGATGGTTTGTGAAGCATCATTTGCTGGTTATAGCTATGTTAATCTACTTTATTACAGCTTCCTTCCTTTGTTTCTTTTACAAAGAGGTTTGTAACACTTCCTTAATTTTCTTTGGAAGAAGCCTGTTGATGTTGCTAAAAGTAGTTTTTGTCTTGAAGGAAAAGATCATCTGAAGATGATAATGTATCATTTGATGTGAAAATTTTTCATTTTAGTCAAGTACACTTTCAAAATCCTGTATGTATATATGTTTTTATTATGTGAAAGGAAGTCAAGACCACTTTCCACTGTCTCCCAAACGTGGCATGCCCAGTCACAGCTAGTATTTTTCCATATTTGTATTTCATAGTTTCAGCTGGAGAAAGCTGCTGGGTAACCATTTCAAACCTTGGAAATCATTATTTGAGAGCCAAATCTGCTTTTATGTTATATTGCTGGTGTTATATAGCATTAATTTAGCTGGGAATACCTCAGTGTAGAGCCCTTCGTAGAGGAGACATGAGCAGGGTTGCATAAATACACTCATGTCCACTCTGATGGGGTGTTCAGACTCTAGCCCAAGACCCTTTTAAAAGGGTGCCAAGTTACTACTGTATTGGGGGTTTTACTAACTGCTGCTCAAGTGCACTGCTGTATGGAAAACCTGATCTCTTTCTTTGTTATTGTCTCCCCTGATGCTTTCAACCATAACTACCTTCTTTTTCTTCATGCTTGTAAGTATTAGAAGCAGTTGTCAGAGTCAAACCTGGCAGGCAGTAACTGATAGAAGATTTTGCCCAAGTTGAACATCATGCTCCCAACAGGACAAACTGAAATTCAGAAATGTTGCATGCAGGAAGACCTTTGTTTGGTTAAGCTGTGATAAAAATGAACTGATTGTTTGCAGGGAAAAAAAAAAAAAAAAAAGATGATATTTGGAGGAGATTGGTTGTGGCTTTATATTTGAAGGTTTTGTGGAATTTTTGTAGATTCGAAGGTTGACAGAAATGTCACCAAAATCTGCAAATGGAATTTTGTCCCTTAAACAGTGAGGACTTGCAGAAAAACAGATGAATTATTCTCCTGCTTTCCTTGCACATTGATCTCCAGGGTGTTGCCTCCTATCTCTACAAGAAAATACTCATTTTAAAATAGAACTGAAGCATTAGTGCAGATAACCAGGAAATGAGCTAAGTATATTTTATAACATATACCTGCGCTATAACCAGTAATCTTTATTACTGACAGCAGAGAATTAGCATCTTAGATGAAAGAGGTGAATAAAGGTTCTGTGTGCGAGGAGAGGTTTTTACTTATTCTTGGCTATCTTGAGTCAGATATAGGTATTTAATCCAGCTGCATGCTCGTCTGTATTCTAATTCTAAATTGCCTTTCTTGTTCTCCAGGGCAACAGGTATTAGGTCACGGTGCAATGTTGTTTTCAAACTGAATAATTAATAGTCATAGATGGTTTCAGAATTTCAAGATTGTGCAATTTGGTTATGTTCTCCAAATGCTTTCTCTCGCTTGGCATTCATTGTATAGGATAGCCAGAAATTTGTTTTCCTTTCCTAGACCTTTAGCTCTCACACCTCATAGGAGTGACAAGTTGCTTGTCAAAAGAGCACAAGATTCAAATACCTGGTTTGACTGTATAAACCTGGTCAGGCACAGTTTATTTCAGTTTAATTTCACTTCCTGTTTATCCTTTTCACCCCGTAAGCACTCTTAGCAAAGTGTTTTTTATGAAGTCAGGGTAGACTTACCGTATATTTTTCCATGGTAAAATTCTAGCAGCCTCTAAAGTCACTTATAATGCTCACGTTACCTTCAGACCAACCAGGACCTCACTTGATCATTCGCCTTTGCCCCATTCTGTGTCCATCTCATTGAAAGCAGAATATGGTTTTCATCTTGGATTTCTGCGCAGGACACTTAGCTCGAGGAAGTAGTTTTCGCCATCTTCTCACAGATGTCAGAAGCCTTTTGATTTGCGAACTTAATACATAAACTGATGAGAAAGTCCCCCAGTATCGCTTTGTTCCAATCAGCTTGACATCCTGTGTTCTGTTTGAAGATGCTGTTCTGTTCCCTTCTTTAGGTTTATCTTTAGCTTCTTCTATTTACATTGTGATGAAGGCCCAGCCTCTTCTAGAGCATCACCATCTCCATCTCTTGTGATCCGTCTCATTCCCCCAGGGAGCCCTGGGAGGACCCTGTTGAGTTAGTTTCTCAGACATCCCTTTGGCCTCTCATCTCCCAGGCAGGTCCCTGGTGATGATATATTTGTGTTTCCTCAGTCTCACTCTGTGGACCTTGGACCCCAGCAGCTGGAGAACCCTACAGATGAATCCTGCCGTTGATGCAGCTTTCCTTACCCGTGGGGTGTCTTTGGAGTGACACATCTTTTGCTCCTCAGCCAGAACACTTCTGGCAATCTGTGTAGCAAATTACCCCCGAACAAGCAGGCGTTCCTGTGCACGCCTCCATCTCACCCCTCCACAAAGCTCAGGGCTGGCAGAACGTTGTAAGAGTTCAGAAAATGACTTTGAATAGAAAACAAAGGAAAACGAGACTTTGGATGTTGAAAATCTCTTCAGATTTTGCTTTTCATATTTCATTCCTTCTTATCCATGGACAATTTTGAATATCACACGGGACACTTTATCTTGCAATGTTTTTTCAAAGCCATTAGCGACAAAATTTGATGGATGATTTGATCATCTCAACTACAGTGCTTGTGAGAAGAGGGGGCTGTTGCTCATACGTTTGCTGATACCTTGTTGACCTAATGCCATTTATCTAATTACTTTAAACTATTTTTCCTTCTCCCACCATTAATTTAGACTGTGAACTCTTTGATGTTGGACCTGCCTGTCTGTCTGTTTTATAATATCTAGCAGAAAGAGGCCATTATATTATTATTTAGGCATGAGAGAGATGAAAATAATAATAATAGAGCCTCAGCTGGCTTGCCCGGAGAGTGCAAAGCTGTGAACTAATTTCTGTTCAATAACCGCTTGCAAACATCATATACTTTCAAAAAGTTTAAATCAGGTTAAGATATGGTAGAAAGTTTGGGATTTTTTTATGCCATCCTTCTTCTGTAATTGCGAATTAGGAATGCTTTGTTAGGAAGAATAAGCTTCCAAATTTTATAAATGAAAGAATTTTCAGCTGGGTTGCCAAAAAAACCCCTTCAGCTGTATAGAGTCATACAAAGGGACGGGAAAGAAAATCCAGAGGCAGGAGACCATGCTACTGCACAGTCTTTGAACATATAATAATGCTGGTGCCAGACTTCCCTACTTCGGACTGCCAAATTGGCACGTTCTCTAATCCTCCCCTTTCCTCGTGTTGCACTGAGCAGTCCAAAAGGAAAAAAGAAAAAAAATGCAATGAGTGGAAAGTGATGATTTATCTCTGGAGCTGCTTGATGCTAGTATCCAAACGAAGGATGAGGAGGATGCAAATATAAGGGAAAACAGTAGAAGAAAAAGGAGACTAGAAAAGTGAGTGAAGAAGGAAAACGGGGGAAAAAAAAAAAGATGCAAAAAGTGCCTAGGGAGCAAGGGCATATGAGAAAGAGAAAATAGAAAAGATTTACTGTGGAAGTAATAGTTCAAGTCAAAGGTTTGTCATCAGTTCCAGCTGTGCATAAAAATTGCATCTTGTCTCAGAGTTATTTTCCCTCCTGAGTATCCAAATACTTATACAGAGGCAAAGCTCCCCTTGACAGACCTTCCCCATTGGTTTATAATGACTGGTGTTCTAAGCAGAAGACTTGTTTTTTTTCATAAAGTATTTGTCATTATAATGTTTTACTAAGTATTATGCATAGTTTAGTGAATAAAAAGAAAAAAAGAAACAAACAAATAAACCCTCACCCTTGGAGGGAAAGAATAAAGGTTGCTGCTACCTAAATGATTGCCGAGACCAAAGGAGGCTCATGTGATGATCAACTGCCCTATGGCCCGTGATTACTTAAACAAGGTGCAGGTTAGATAGGCTTTGCACTGAGGTGACACCTTATCTTCTAGTGCAGCTTGTGAAAACCCTATGTAAGAACAAACATCCTATACCTTACTGCTTCTTTACATCTTAGGAGTAGAACTCGTGTTGAGGAGGCAGAGTACGAGCATGCAGAAACCTCCTGTAATCTCTGCTTGTCGTCACCACCTGGAATATGAGTAATAAATTCACCAATCATTCATCAGAGTTGTGGTTCTTTTTTTTCCCTTAAGTTGTGAAAGCTTCCTTGTGAAGAAAATGAAGTAGTTCCATTATCTACCCACCTGAAAGCAGGGAAAATGTCATTCCTGCTTTTCTTGAAAAGTAAAATATTATGCTTCAAAATGCAAGGCAATTTGTGTCCCCCTAGAATGAATTGTTAGATTCCAGGCATTCTTATTCTCTTCATTCATAGCAACTCTGTAGTTGAGTGTCTCTTTGCTAGTTGAAGCCTGGTGGCCTCTGCTGTGTACGTGTAACAACTGTCTGTAGATGAAAGCGTGAAAGGTTTTATAGGGCATCAGGAAATGAGAGACCAAGCTGACATTCCCTATTTGCATTTATATAAGCAATCTATGTAATGTAAATATGTATGTGTATACAAAACACACATGCACAAAAACACCCATATAGATCCTTCTCGCTGTTCATTGAAGGAAATATTTCTACCGCAAAAAGCCAGAAGAAAAACATTTTTCTTCTGCTGCTAAACTGTAGTCATTTGTAACCTGAAGCTGAGGATCGTTAAGGGAGTGTGACTTGTCTTTGAATGTTGCTATTTGGTCCAATTTCAACTATTAGTAATAAGGAGAAAGATGTTGATTTTGACCTGGTATAAATGATTTAAGTTTATATATCAGTGGGAAATTATGTTCACCACCAGTGATGTTGCCTTGTTCGGATTGCGCTGTAGGTCAGAATGTTTCTAACTTCAGGTGATTTCAAGATTTATTGCTATTTACTTTGAGAGTAACAGCTTCATGGAGGTATTAGGGAAAAAGGACAGCAGAACTATGTAATATGTGGTGATGTGGAAATCATGGAATATAGTGGGAACCTGAGCTTTGAGAAGTATGACTCCTTGAGCGAGCTTGTAAACTTTGCTCTTGGAAATGGCTGTTTATTAAATTAACTGTGGGTAAGTGCATAGAATTGGATCTTTTTAGGGGCAAGGGATTAATTCTTCTTTTGGTAGCAGGAAATAGAAAATTTATATCCAGAACCTTTGCCTAAAATTAATTGAAGAGATCAAAAATTTGAATTAAGACAGATGCAGAAGTGTCTGGAAACTCTTTTCAAAATAAATACTTGGCAAAGAGCATGATAATTGTGCTCTCTTGCAAAACAGGAGGTCACTACTGCCTTTCCTCCTGGATTTTATTGCTCAGGGGCAAAACTTAGGTGGTTTATAGGAATGATAAAGACTAGTTCTCAGTGAAAGTTTTTCTTATTTGCTTCAAAATATGTAATGCAAGGTCAGGAACAGGAATTGGTGCATAATGACTGTATAAGCTGTTTTGATACAACATAGTTGGAGGAAAAAATCTGGGTCCTTAATTAAGACTGTACTTTTTTTCTAATCTGAGGAAGATCCCGCCACCTTCTCTGCTCTGTTAGATGGTATGTGGCAGCCCTCTTAGTGCTCCACTGCGTTACCATCCCTTTTATGAAATTTCTGTTCAACAGTCACTTCACTGTGATATTTTATTCTCTTTTGAAATCAAAGTTTTAATTCTGGGCAGGTAGCTGTAATTTGAATAGAGGAGAAGGGACAGAAAAAATCCTCAGTAGTTAGAGTTTTTCTGCCACTGTTCCATTTGACAAGGGAACTCTTTACAGGTGATTGAAATAGTTCGCTCGGCACAGGAAATTTGTAATATTCCTCTCGCTTTCTGCATGCAGATGACAAGCTGCTGCCAGCTGTACAGCATCGCTTTCTGCAGCTTCAGGGACTTTACTGATTTCCATCCGTTCAAATTGGTCCAAACCACTGAACTATTCCCATCTCCAGCATTTGTAGAGCCAAACCAATTTGCCCTTATCGCAACGGAGTTGCCCAAGGCTTTGTGAATTACAAGCTGTTTCTCATGTTTATTGATGGACTGATATTTGGGAAAGGACCAAAATAATAATAATAATAAAGTACTGTTCCTTTCTGCTGGAAGTGAATTTTCCTTTTTTTTTTCCTTCCCCTTCTTATTCTTCCTTTCCATTCTGGGGGTTGGTAGGCCTATAAGGGGACATGTAGAGCTCAGTTTCTAAATATGAGACCTCTGGGAGAGGAGACTGAAGTAATTGAATGGGATTAGACAAGCCAGCAGAACAAAGTCACATTCCATGAGGTTTTTCCAGCACTGAGTACATGAATCGTAATTATTTAAGGATTAGTGCAAGTCTAAGATGTGGTCCACTCTGAATACTCCTCGCCATACATAAACAAAAGCAAGATGTAATATATGCTATTTAAGCTCCTTTTTATCTATAATAGATTTCTTTTAGAGCTGCAAGAACTTTAAAAAATCCTGCATGGTGAATAAACATTCTTATTGTTTTCCAATAGAGAATTAAACCCTTTAAGCTTAAATTCGAAAGAGAGCTTAATTAAAGATACTCTTTCTTTAAATTATGTCCACCCTCAGTCTAGTGGCTTTTTTTGGAAGTGTATCACAGAAGTGAGGAATATTTTCAAATGCCAGGTTCAGTCAGTTTTGTAAACTGTTTTTGGAATCCATATTTTTATGGTTTCTGATGTCTACAAGCTACACAATTATACTTGCTTTTGGCCATATCTTTAAGAGAGTTTTACAATGTTAAAACTGTATGAGGTTTGGACCCTAGTAATTTGATTAGTTATCTAGTAGGTTGATTAAATATATCTGCAGTCACCACATGATGATATTATAGCTCATATTATTTGAAAAAAATATTTGCATGAATTTTTTTTACTGTATCTCCCAGTGTGCTGTAAAGGTAACTTAGGCTGTATTACCTAATGATGTTGCACATATCAGAAAAATCATGTTTTGCACAATAAGCTGCGGTTTGTAGGTGATTTTATGGGGAATCATGAAATAGCATAGTGGGAGACAAATAAGGTAGCCAATCTGGCTGTGATTCCTTGCTTCTATTTCATTTTGGAGAGTCTTTGGAAATAGTTTTCTATCTATCTTATCCAGTCCTAAGGACTGGATTACTTTTACTTCCAGAAGGCTTTTGCTCTTGCTTCTTTTCCATATCCTTGATTTATTAAAGCTTTTTGTTGTTGTTGTTTTGGTTTCTCCCCCTGTTGCTATCATGAGATAAATGAAATAAGGGCTAGATTAACCACCAGGTGATAGCATTATGGATTCTCTGAGGATATCAGGGATTTACTACTTATATTTAAGCAAAACATTCATCTTACCTCAACAATTCACTCATGCTCTTTTCCTGGGTAAAAAAAAAAATAAAAAAAAATCTGCCATTCTAACCTTTATTCATTTTCTTTGGAAAAAGCTGCATGCCAGACCATGGAGAATGTCATTGATCTTAAAATGTCCTATTCACTTGACGAGGTTCAGTGTGGACCAAACCATCTCCATAGCTTTTCTCTTGCCTCTGCCTGCTCAGTAGGTAGGAAAACAGCAAGGCCAAGAGGCACCAGTCAGTTCCCTTGTAGAGCAGAGGCACGAGACCATGCCGGCTCGGGATCACGTGCAGCCTTGGGGACTCTTTTAAAGATGCAGCCTGGCTGGGAGTTTCCCTGTCGGCTTCGTTGCCTGATAAAACTGGGTGAGATTTAATAGGGATATTGTGCGCCTCAGTCACGTAATGAGATTTTTTCTCCCAGTAATCGGATGATAGAAGGAAATTACTGAAACACTTAACTTGTCAGGGGAAAAAATAAGATTACTCTCATTCACAAAATGCTGCCATCCTTTTCCTTGAGGAAGGTTTTTATTGTTGTCTTACTCTGCTGCCCGGACTGTTTTCAGGCAGCCAGACAAGGCTGAACAGTAACATAGCTGCTCTGTGCATGAAGCCAATTAGCCCTTTGTCAAAGGAATCCGAAAGATAGGAGATTTATTTATATCGAGTGATAATTATGAAATTTTAAAATAATAACTAAGGTTTTTGACAGCTTTTTTCTTTTTTTTTTTTCTTTTTTTTTTTCTTTCAGAAATCCGTATCACGTACTTCATGTGAAAATAAACACTTCTTATTTCCTCAGGATACAGATAATTGCTTCCTGAAAATGCTGTTTTAAAAAATCAAATGTAGTCATGAACCAAATTCTGTGAATTGCAGCATTTGCAGCTATTGGCGCATCATTAGCTTGTGCCCCAGTGCAGCTGAAATCACTGGGCTCTGCTGTGAGGCTGCTGCATGTGAACTGCTATTTCCAGGAGATTGGGCACTTGTGTGAAAAGATGAAAAGGTGTCTGCCCAGGAAGCACGGTGTTTCCTGAGCCTCTAGGGACCCCAATGCGTTAATCACACTGGGGACAAGGAGGGAAGTCTTGGCCAGGAGGGCGGGCACGAGGCCACCTCCTTGCCCTTGGAGCAGGGAGGCTGCTCCCAAGGTCTGCTGAGGTTGTGCTGAGCTGCAAGGACGCCTGATGTTGGCTGATAGGCCGATAGGCCAGCTAGGTTTGACTGCTTAGAGTAGGAAAGGGACCTTGAAATAAACAATGTTCATATGGGGGCGCGGAGGGGGTGGAATTGCAAACAAAAATTTTGAGTAATATGAGATAGGCTTCATGTCACTGCATAGCTCACAGGCAACCCAAGCCAGAGCTCCAGAGAGGCAAGATTTGTTATTGTAATGCTGTCAGGGAGGGCATTTCTGAAGACTGAAGTCAGGGTAATTGCCTGCCTGCACTTAGAGCTGGGCACTACCCAGTGTGTTGTATTAACAACATGAAAAATATTAACACAGTGTTAGAACCTTTCATTTGTGATCTTTGGTGCCACTTGTGATGAGCAAAGGTCTAAGGCACTAAAACTTTCCACCAACTCTGCTTTGATCAAGGGATGTTTCTACTGTCTATATGTATCAGACTTTTGCTATAATTGGCCCTACCAATTCTGTTCACACTTCAACTGTGCAGAATATGTAGCACATCGGTAACAGGCTGTCTTGTGTTGATAACAAGCTTTTTAATAAATCACTCATCCTTCCTATAAAAATAAGACTTTCTGCAGTATTTTCTTCTCAAAAGTTAAGGGAAAAATAATTCTGCCACAGGTATTGTCATTTTCTTGTCTATTATTTCATTTTCACTCTTTTCTGGCATGACATGATGATTTCTTTTTTCCTCTCTCCCTACTTGGTGTTCTCGTGTTGCCCCAAGAGCCACAGGCTGGAGGTCAGGGAAAGAGGGGCAAAAATGTGCAGAAGTGACCAGGGGATGTGGAGCAGTGATCAGAGCAATGCTGGGCAAGGAGGAGCAGGAGCAGGCTTTTTATTTTTCTAATTCTCCCACATATGTGATATGTTTTTTTTTTTTTTTTTTTTTTTTTTTTTTTTTTTTTTTTTTTTTTTAAGATGGGAATGAGCTGCTGAAAGTTTTGAAGTTCCTTCTATTGATTACCTAACCTTTTAGTATTTAATACAACAAATTAGTAGAAAGCAGTGAATCTGGTATTTGCCATTAATACAAAGACGTGTTAATATCAGCATGGTTTGTCCACAGAAATAACTCAGCAGAAATACCAATTCTCTGCTTGATCACATTATTACACTAATATGTTCAAATTCCTGCACAGAAGTGACATGTTTAATTTAATTAAAAACAGATTTATTTCTTATTGAAAAGAATCACTGGAAAGGGCAGAGCTTTAAAGTCATTGTGAGGGTTTCATTCAGTGCATTGGGGTTTCGGTACAGCCCTGAGACCCCGGGCTCTTATCCCCGGGAAGGTGTCAGCCGTGTGTGGTACCGTGGACAGCTCCCCCATCCTGACCTGCCATTCCTCGAGAGGCCCCCGATACAGGGGGGACCCGTTTCCCAAGGATAAGATTATCTATATCTAAAATTTTATATTGACCCTGACAGAACTCAAAAGTGATCACTTGGATTAATAATTTTGTGAATTTTCTTTCAAATTCATATCCCAGCAGTTTTTAATCCAGGCACCAGGGAGAAGCTAAGCTCACTCCCTGTGTGAGCTGAGCACGTGCAGTGCCCCGGTGTGTCATACCGAGGCTTCTGTACTCAGAAATACATCTCTATATTCCCCTCTCTGTTTTTTAATTAATAATAAAATGTTTTTATGGACAGTGTATGCCATCGTATAAGCCTTGCAGCATCCGGATGAGGGAAGTTTTGAATGTTCAGATTGGTTCATCTGGCACTTTCTTCGGGCTACGAGCCAGGTTTTCCGAGGTGGATGGGGGGCACTAGGGTTTTGGAAGTCTTACAGGCACATAAACTCAGTGGCAGAGCCTTTAAAAAATCCCCTTAGGCACTCTCTACCTGCTTAAAGGTCATTGAAAGTCTAGCTTTAGAACATATGGGCCCCAAACATATTCTTTATCTCTCTCTTTTCCTTTCCAATTACCTCTTCCATATCTTAGTAGCTCTAGAGTTACACAGAGAGCTTAGATCTTTATGTGGAAAAATCAGTAAACCGCTTTCACTGCAGTTTGAAAAATGATGGATCGATGATATAATTTAAGATGGCATGCTAGCCTAATGGTGAAGGGCTTGATTCTTTTGCTGTTTAAGGATGCACTTTAAGCATCCTAAGTGCAATTTAATGGCCAGAGGAGCTCAGCTTAAGCTGATATTTCAGAAACTATTAATAAAAGAGTACCAGTCTGCCCGTATTGAATGTATTTTTCCTTCAGATACAAAGCTATGAATAAAAAGTTTCAGGAGCAGTATGTTTTCAGAAACAGATTAAAACTGTAAAAGGGAATGATAAAATTTAATAAATTGGGATTCAGGGTAACATATAGTACATGGGAACTTCAATGCTCTGTCTTCAATTTTCATTTAAATTATGCTTGTAACAAAGTTTTACAAACTAAACTGTAGCCTTGTATGGAAACAAATAAGACCTCCTCAATTCCCCAAGAAATTTCAGCTTGAATAGGTGAGACAGCATTACTTCCTTTACCAAGCTTGGTGGTTTCAAGTTTGTCAAATTTAGATTGCATGTGTCTTGCTCCACCAAGATCTCTTGAACTATTAATGCTAAAGATGGTGCCGAGACTGGTATTATCTATGGGGGTTGCAGTAATACCCTGGGAGAAGGAACTAATGGCTAGAGAGGGACTTAAAAACAGCAATTCCATGTTTCATCAATGTCTGTGGAAGAAGTGCTCAGTGTTAGTCTCATACAGAAGACTGAACTCCATATTATTTGAACTACCCTTTGAATGTTAACACTTACTGGAAACAGAACCAAAGTGATTTTTTTTTCTGAACCAGTGTTTATCTTCTTTGTACAAGGACATATTTTCTAGCAACTCCTGTCGAAGCAGCACCTTTATGTTGTTCAGAATGTACCATATGTGCATTTTATTTGTGCGCAGCGTACCTTTTACCAAGAGTTGCTCATGCTTTGTCTTCTGTAAATATGCCTGAACCTTTCCCAATTAAAAATTTCATTGCTTTCTCCATTATGCTTATAATCAACTACCTTTCCTTGTATTGAAAAGGATGTAAAGCTTTCTCTCCTATCATTTGTTCTCAAATGCAAATAGCCATTTCCTTATGTCTCACAGAAGAGTTCATGCCCAGAATCCATATAAAAAGAACACAGAAAACACAGGAGTGTAATACATTTTTCTGAGGCTGCCTTTGAAGAAATTGTTTTATTCCTGCAGCACTGCCTTGATTAGATATCGCTTGTCAGACAGGTGTAATGACGGATCCAACTCTAAAATACGTAAAATGTGTTTTTAAATTTTGCAGTATCTCCACCCCCTGCTCTTCTCTATGGAGTACTGTCAGACACATTGAATTTCCTATTATAACAGTTGAAAGCATCCTTATTCTTCTTAATTATTATTATTTTAGTTTGCAGAATTAAAAAAAAAAAAAAGTACTAACCTCCAATAGCCTTTAGAAGATATCATCTTTGTGAGCGAAGGCACTGAACAGTAAGTGTTCCTAAATGTGCAAACTGTAGTTCAGTCTCACTGACATCAAATCGTACCCGACTGTTGCTTTTTAAGAAATATGCTGCTCTCAGAAGTAATGTAATTAATGGATGATAGGAATAAGGCTGTAATATTTAGTTTGCTTGCAATAACAAAGCATTTTTGAGAAACATTTACTGGAGCTCAAAGAAGATGGATAAAAATCAATATTGCATGTTGCCTACATAGCTGTTTCATTCTCCAATTGCCAACAAGCCATAAATTGGTGCTAGAATTAGAATTTTGACATACCATTAATCAGAGGAATAAATATGAAACAGCTTGATGAACCATTGGTATAAGAAACACAATTTCAAATAAAAAGCCATCCCATATGTGTCATTTCTTACAGGGGCTTTATGCAACTCAGTAAATTGTGTCATAAATTTTGGCAAAAGGGACACTAGAGCTGTCAACTTAATTTTTTTAAGGGAAAAGCTCTAAAAGATTAGTTGCACGTCACGCAGAACAATCCTACTTTTCCTGCTTTTATGTGGATTTAAATATTTTTTGCAGCGACGAGGCTAGGAAGGCTCCGAGTCGATGTCTTTCAGCTGCCTCTGTTTGACGTCTCTGTTGAGCGCAGCTGTCTGCGCGGGGCCTTGCTTCCTCCTGACAGTGCCCATGGCCATCCCTTTGTTCCCCAGCATGTTAATGGACTGATATCAGTAATGAATTTGGTTCACTGAAGACGAACAGGAGTTTTGCTGTCAGCTTCCCCAGAGGCAAGGTTGGGCTCATTGCTTGATGGCAGTCACATCTCAGCACAGAGGTCGTCAGAGGTTGTGCCAACGCTCCTTTTTAAAAGAGGAAAAGAAGTTGTTCCTTGATTGGTGTAATTAATGAACACTCGTGTTTTTTGCCCCAGATTTGTGCTGTGTTCTTCCTCAGCTCTTGTCACATCTTTTGTAGTTTGCCCATCCCTGTGCTACGGTTGTAATGAGCGCTACGGTTGAAGTACACGGTGTGGCAGTGGATGAACTGGGTTGACACCCGCTATGGAATGAGAGATCATTAAACTTCCCAGGGAAGGGACCAGCAGGTTTTGAGAGTGGGAGTCTTGTGTCCTCTGCTCTGCTCCCGCGGTGGGTCCCGCCACGTTGTTGTCCTCGCAGGAACAGCAGCTCCGTGAGGCACTGCAGCTTTCCCGCCTCCTCCCCTGTTGCTGAAGGCAGCAACTACTGCACGAACATGGGACTTGGGTCTGCAGGAGGTGGCGAGGGGGATGATGACGACCAGACTGACCTCAAAGTGTTGCACTGGTACTGTGTTTGCTTTGTTTTCAGAAGGGCAGAATATGGTAGTTCATGTATATATATGTATATAGAAGAAAGAAAAACTGGTATTGGTGGCTCGTTTTACTTATCTTTTTGTTACGATGCTGGATAAGTTTTCATTGCTGGCAGGGTAAGTTTCAGGTTACTTGGAGCCGCTGTGCTTTGGGGTTGATTGCAGACGTTTTGTCTGTGTTGGTGGCAGTTGTGGGGCGCAGAGATATCAGGTCTCTGCGCAAAGATCTCCGTCGCCCAGGGAGAGGGACTGCCATTCCCTGGTGGTGCGTCCCAGTGGTGCCTCCCTGCTGTGCCTCCAACACGTACCTGGGCATGTCGTCGGGATTAAGCAAATGCTCCGTACGCACTTGCGGCCTGATTTACAGGCATGCTGAGCACTTAACGCATGCCAATTGAATATGAAATCAGGACATTAAGTAATTAAGGAGTTGTCATAAATTCAAAGTACTTGTTACTGCCTGTGTTCTACAACGCCATATGTACCAAAAATTCCTTCCCCCCTGCCCCAAAATCTTGGTCTTCTTTTCCATTTGCCTCAAGTGCCAGAGCAAGTGCTCGTGCAGCCCTGTCAGTGCTCTCAGGCAGCGCGAGTGCTTTGCTTGAGCTGCCCCAGTAACTCAGAGGTGCTGCAAACATACTTGTGTGGTCCAGCAGAACCTGCCTGGACCTGATAAATCAATACTTAGCAATATTTAGGTGTTTCTTGTAGAGTTTCTTTCAATTAGTGGAGCAATATTCCTGCAAAGTTAAGAGTCAGAATTCACCTTTTGGCTGATCTTTAGTCACCAATTTTCTTACATCTTGTGTTTCACAGACTGGCTATGAGCTCGCAGACACTGCTGGGGGAAAAGCCGAAGTGTGAGTGCCAGGCAATGCTGTGAATCTTCTCAGTGTATCAGTTTGAGAAACACCTGTATTAATCAGTGCTGAACAGATCTGGTGTGAAAATGGTCAAAGTGCTCAGAGTTTGGATTTCTTATACAGAAAAAGTGTTGGTTTCTCAAAGAAAAACCTGTGACAGTTTAGTCTGTGGATTAATATGTAGAATTTGTGCTCTTGGCAAAGAGTCTGAGTATGGCCAGATTCAGAAAGGTGAGGGGGACATCAGGCAGTAAAAGAGGTGTAGGTGACACAGAAATAACTGCTATGGTTGAAATGATTATGGATCAATCCACGTTGAATGAATCTCTATTGAAGAACGTATGTGGAAAGAGTTGTCGAAACTGGAAAGCACCAGTCCTGTCTCCATAATAAAATGCTTCCAGGATAGATCTTGGAAGTGGTTCTCATAGATTGTTAATTGTGCCTGGGTTATGCTTTGTTGTGACTCCCTATGAACAGATCAGGAAAGAGCAAATCCTGACCCATTTTGGGTTCATATAGCTCTGAGGGAAGGAAATGTAGGCTCATTGATACCAATAGGAAAGGAATCAGCAGGAAAACATCCCAGGGAGAGGGAGCTGGTTCTGGAGAGGTTTCTTTGTCTCATGCATTTTATAGGTGTTCAGAATGCATGGTGACTTTTTTTTTTATTAATATAAATCATCTGAAAAAGATTTTATTTGAACACTTTGTTCCTTTTTGCATCCTTTTGTAATTAAGAACTTAAGAAGACAATTTGTTAGAATAAAAACAAAACCAGAGGGTATTGACAATGCAAGCAACCTTCCTTGGATTTAACATTTGCTGTTTTTCCCCCTTCTCTATTGGCCTCTCCAATGAGTTTTGCTTTTAAGATGTTGGAGGATTAATCCAGCATATCTCTCTAGCTTTGCCCTCTGTGATCTCACAGGATAAACTTAGAATTAATTCCTCATACCTTTTCTGATGGAGGAGATAAGCCTTTAGATAAAATGTTATTTCAGTTGCTGTCTTATCCGGATGTTTGAGCTGCCAGTTAAATTGTAAATTAAAGGCTCAAAACTCTGGATTAGGGACTCTGGCTTCATTATTAATGAAAAATATGCCCTTTTCACAGTTTGTCATTTTTCTGTCTTCCCACACACTCTCAAAAAATATGGTAAATCTTTTCCACTCCCCCATTTAAACAAAACCAAGTCACAGTGATACTATCTTGCCTTTAGAGGACTAAGCTGCTACCATAAATAATGGATTTGCACCTATTCTGTCCACTTGAATGGCCAGCCCGTGGAAATGTGAAGTTACTTCCGAAAGACACTTCTTTCTTTGGAATAAAGATGAGCATGAATCAGCCTCCCCTTGTTATTCTAGTTTGCAGACTTGGGGCTCCAATTAATAGGTGACAGAAATTGCTATTGCCCCCCTGTGTACAGCCTGGCATTTTTACCATTTCCTTTGTCTCCTTTCTCACAGTTACACAATGAGGGATTTATCTCAGTTGTTGCTTCATATTTTTAAATGAAGTCAATTAAATGATTAAATAGAAATTGATGACAGTATTTAAAAGCTTTCTGTTTTATGGTGCCTTCCTGTGAGGACGGCCGTTCTTCATGACGTGCTGCCTGCAGTCACACTCCTGTTTTGGTGTAAGGTCTTACAGGTTAGATACTGTGATACTTACGTGCTCCGGGTGTCCCTGCTGGAGCACAGGGGTTGGACTAGCTGATCTCAAAGATCATCTTGTAAGATACAAAGGATTCCTTGCTGGTTCAGGTACAACCCATATATATATATATATATATATATATATATATATATATTTTTATGGTGGTATTATTTCTGTACATAGTCTATAGGAGTGAAAAGCATGTGTATATTTAAAAAAATCCTAAATGGGAATTTTGCTAGCGTTTTGCAGTTTTCAATCTTGTTTCATCCTAATGGGCTTAGCCTGACCTGTTTGCTGTGTAAAAGTGTAGATAAATACACAGGGAGCAGAAGGGACATAAAGCCTTGGCCAGCTCCCTGCAGGTGACTAGGAGTGGGCGCCTCGTGTCCCCTTGCAGCCCTCAGCCTCGGAAAGCAGCTCCGTTACCTGCTGCTTAGGTACATCCCAAAGATAGTTGTGTTTTTATGTACTTTATGTGTTAAGTGACCTTGCACATCTCTCTGCATTGTCACTGTTGGCCAGATAATAGGAGCTGGCTTGGCTTCCAGATTGGAATTGCTCTTGGTAAAGTGTTTTAGGGCCCTTTGGAATGGAAAGCATTAGCAGTATGTATATTATTAATGACAGCATGAGTACTTTATAATAGTGTATATGGCATATTGATGAATGTAACATGAACTGCATTATCAGTAAAGAGCTATGAAAAGAATATGAGATTGACAGGATAAAAACAAGAAGAAAATAAACCTCATCTGTCAGACACAGCCTTTCACAGCGTTTCTCTGCCTTTTGTTACAGCACAAGCTTGTTACACGAGCCTTGGGCCAGAGGGACTGTGGTGAGAAAGGTCGAAGATCCTTTACTTGTTGCACAGTGCCTAAAACACGGAGATGTTGTCTCTTGTCTGCAGAAAAAGGGAATGCTGAAAGTCAAAATATTCAATAGTGATTGCAGAAAGGTATCTTAAAGATGTTCTGTTTTGAGAAGCTGTCAGAGAAAACATGTTAAAAGTACTAGGACTTGATCAAATAGTTTCTTTGTTGGAAAGTAGAGTGGTTCTTATGTGGTTGGGAGACCTACCTTCTGTCCATCACCAGCCGAAGGTCAGTGTCTCTAATGAGTATCCCTCTCTGTTCCATTTTAAAAGCAGCCCAAGTACACTCCACAAACTCTAATAAAGCTCTAAAGATGACTATTAAATGTTGCTTCTTTATTTTGGAAAGTTTTATTCTCAATCGTCACTGAATAGGTGCTGAGTGGTCCCTCAGCAGTCACTGCCGCTGGGGTAGGTCCCTGAGATGCTTCTGTAGGCTCCAGCTCCCAGTTTCCCGTTTCCCAGGTTTGCCTCTTCTCCCTGAGTCTTAGGACAAGAGGGTCTCTTGTTGTTAAGTAGTCCATGTAGCTGAGGTGCGTGGAATTTGCACGCTCTTCACACTGCTAGATAATCAGCTTCTCTGACATGATTCATTTCATTTTGATTATCATACCTTAGAAAGGATCAAAAAATCATCCTGAGAGCAGATTATGAACTTTTTAATTAAAGAAATCCTAAGGTACTATTTCTAAATGTTCTCAGAAATAGAGTCAGATACTGAGCAGAATAAGGGCTACTGAGAAGGGATGTGCAAACTGTTGAATATTTTTCATTACGCTTTTCCTAAGATTCCTGAGCTTCCACAAACATGTATCCTTTCAGCACAAAAGCAGCTTGAATCAGTCAGCAAGAATCTCTACAAGACACAGCAAGCAGTGTCCACACAGGTTTTGAATTTTATTTTTTCATTTTAAGATTTTATGTCATGTACTGCAGACAGCAGCTTTCAACATGTTTTTTGTCATCTCAGTTTTCTGGTTTTGTTCCAGTAGCTGTAATTTACACAACAAGGGGCATATCTTATTTATTTTACTCACCACCAAGATAGAAGGAAACTTTGTGATCAGACTGCATCTAACAGTGAGATGCCTTGGGTTTGTTGCCAGAGTTCTTTGTCAAAGATGTTCTTTTTCTTTTAAAGTAAAAATAGGTAGGATAACTAAATAAAACAGCAGCGTACATCCCTGGGGGAAGTGTGAGTTGCTTCAGAATGAGCAAAACCAATATACTTAGGACAAAATCCTGCCAGTTTTTATTTCTACTCTATTACAATTGCTGCATTGTGATTAGGAAGGAAATAATGATTTATACAGAACTGAAAAAGATAATGTTGTGTTAATTAGTCCCGCGTGTTACTATTGCTGTTGTGAAAAATGCAGTGGTCTGCTCGCTCCAGAGTCGAACTTTGATCGCACGAGCCCTGTCCGCTCCTCTGAGGATGCAGTCCCAGGCCTGCCGGGCGGGCGGCTCCACGCACTGCAGCGCCGGCCCCGAGCAGCGCTGCTCCCCGCCAGCCCCGGGAGCACGTCCTGGCCACAGGCCTGTCCGGCAGAGCCGCTGCTTGTCCCTATGGTCAGGGTCGCTACCTGGTCGTTAATAACCAATTAGTTTTTTTTTTTTTTTTTTTTTAAAGGATGTAGTGGTTCAAACAATACAATCATAAATCATTAAGAACAGCCCGTGATTCAGTAGCGTTAAAATTTCAAAATGAGCAGGCAGGAGAGAATCTAGAAGAAAAGAAACGGAAGAAATTCTCACATAGAATGACCAGGCCCTTTTCGGTTGGGTATGGCCCAACTCCATCAACCACAAAATCTAGTTTGTGCCAGTGTTTAAGTGCATTACTCCCTCAATGTTTTATTTTCTTAAATGTCTATTGCTTACTAGTGTTGTTGGTTAACATTCTATTAACTTAAGGAATGTCATTGATCATATAATTGATAGATATAATGCAAGTCATATATTGACATACCTTTGCTGGCAAAATCAAGTAGAGACTAAGTTTCTGGATTCAGGAGTAACCTGACATATGGAACAAGCTCTAACTTTTTGGCATGTCCATGTGGGGAATGTAGAGCAGCAAAGCATATGTGTGAGGGAAGGCTTTTTCACTGAATATTGCTGTGGAAGAGATTGGTAAAAAATGTTGAAAACTCAGTGTTCCTGCAGCACTCCTGGGTCCTTCTTTCTATCTTCTAACCCGAATCTTTTTTTTTTTTTTTTTCCTTTTTTTTTTTTTTTTTTCCTTTGGTAATAAGTGCTTCATGGGGAACTGTACATGTACTGCCTGTATATGTGTACATGTACTGTACATATACATGTACAAACAATATGTTGTAGCTAGCCATATCTTCTCTCTATAGGCAGATGCAAGTAACTAAGCACTGCATGAAAACTGGAATCAACTGCAACTGTTCAAACACATGCAAGGAACATGAGGCCCTAAGTCATGCCGTACAGCTCGTGCATCTTGCTGTAACCTCTTCTGTACCTTAAAGAGCTGTACAGTGGCACTGTCCTCCTGCCATGCTGTAAAAGCGTCTTTGGCAGCGATGCTGGGGTGCTGTTGATGAAGCAGTCTCCTTCTGTGCTCCCCTCGCGTGTTCGGCATCTTCTGGAGGAGCAAAGCACTAGCTCCAGTTTGCTGGGGGAAAAAATGTATATATGTATAATGTATAATGGAGAGAGCTGCAAAGAAAATTGATGTTCCCAAAGTAACCTCTGAGGACAGAGTTTTTATAAAGGACAGAAGAGACAACCCAACTCTATCAGTCAACATCAGTTGTATATAATACAGTAGATTCCCGCCCCCTTCCAGCCAGGAGGGAGCAGTTGGTTCCACTTCAGTCTTGCTGATAATTTCTCCTCCTCTGGAAGGGTTTCCCAAAAGGGCTGGGTGTGGGGCACACACGGTCATTCTGGGCAGAGGAGCCCACTGGACACCTCTGACTATGCCACTGCCTCAGTCCTCTCTTGCTCCAGAACCCTGGGCAGAACTGGGAAAAGGCACCTTTCCTCCTTCTGGATGAATCCATGACATCTGCATGGATGAGGAGATCTTTAAACAAGCAAAAAATATGTTCCCCATTTTCTTAACTGTGAAGTCTCCCACAGGAGATAAATACTGTTATTTGTATATAGCTGCATGCACTAAAAATACTCCTGAATATTCTTTGAAGCTAACTGCACAGATCTATAAAATATGTCTTTGTTATTGGTCAAGAAATCTTTTTCTCTCTATGGAAAATGTGGGTGAAAAGTAGAACAGTTTTTTTTTATCTAAAATAAATATGGAACCTTTTCTTGAAAGGAAAATGATAAGTAATTTCTGTTTCAGTTTTAACATCAGAAAACTAAAATTTGTCCTTTAAAAATGAACTTTGAAAATGACTTCAAAATGAACTTTGGATGAAAACAGTTGAAAGACTTCTATTGATTCTAATGGGTTTTGGACCGGGCCCGAAAAAAAGATAAATTACGAACCTCCCTTCTTCTTCTTCCTCTAGGAACTCAGCAGATCTTATCGTCAGAGTGTAAATCTCAAATGAACAGCTTGCTGCGGCGTTTATTTATCACCTCCCAAAGTTCACTCTGCTTCTTGGGGGAATTGGTTTAATTACGACGTAAGAACTGTGCTAAATTTTTGCACTGGGTGGTGAGGAGGTGCAGACTGCCGTAACTAGAGCGTGTGCGGCGCGCGCTTGGTCTCGTCTTTCCTCGTTTGCCACAGGGCCGTTGGCAAGCGCTCGGGTTGGGGCAGCGGCACGTGGACTCTGCAGCAGTGTTCCTGCTCCTGGGGAGCATGCCGTCCTGGTACCCTTCTTGTAGTCTTTCTAATGCTAAAAAAACACCTGGCATCAGCCCTAGGTAGTGAGCACGGGGTTTGCCAATGTGATCCGTGTGCATCCATGAGGATTCGCTATTGCTGTCCTGCTCCACGGTGCTGATGGCTCATGACACAATGGGGCGAGGGCTGCAGCTGCGCTTTCAGCTGTGACTCTTCCACAGATCCTGTTTCTTTAAGCTGAGTAGTGGGAGTTTTTTTTTTCTTCTTGGCTAAATTCACTGCGCTGTGAAGCACATAGCCGAGTTATGTCTTCACGCTGCAAGGACTGGTGCTTGCGGAGGGGCTCGCACGCAGCAGGACCCGCTCGGAGCGCGCGGGGCGGACGCGGGTCTGGGCAGCAGGGCTGGCAGCGGCGATGTTCAGACACGAGGAGATTACAGGGAGGATGCGCTGGCTGCTTCTGTTCTGACTCTAGTAACATCAGGGACAGCTGAACTTCACTCTTAATTGAAGTTCCCTTCTCTGCAGGATTTCAAAGAGAGATTACGAGATGGCTGTGAATAAATGATTGTCTAACTGTCAAAAACCATGGACCACCTTGATTTTGTTGCTACCAGGTCATCCAAAAATGCCAGCTCTCTATGAAAGAATCAATCCCCTGAAAGCACTGGAGATCTGTTAATAGATTTTTTTTTTTCCCCTTATGAAATGGGATTGGTTTTCTCCTGGTTAGGAGCACCTTCCTCACGGATCACCAGCTATCTCTCTGATGAAATGAGAGCCTAACTAGCTCACCAAAAGGAAAAGAAATACAGAAGGATAAGAAGATGAGGGCTTTCAGAATTAAAATCCCCATCAAACCATCTTATGCACCACAACACATTTTCTTAAGCTGGAGCTAGTAAACTGGCAGTGACATATAAGAGAAAATCTTGGCCACATCCCATTGCATTTCCAGTGTGTGCTAGAGAGCGATGAGGGGCAACATTTTATCCATAACCAATCACAAAGGTCATGAAATCTGCTACTCCATTTAGATATATAAATATATATATGTATGTATATATAAAAATCTATGCATGTAAAACATACTGTATGTATACATAATAATGCAGTATAATAGTGTATATATACATAACTGTATATAATATATAATTATATATTTATGTATGCATGTATATGTAAATGTATATCTTTTGTCTGCATAGTTGAGGTGCAAATTAAATTCTGTGGTGGCTGAGCGTTTGGAAAGATGCTTGGTGTGAGGTTTCTAAGGTTCATGCTGACAGAATATCTGCAGTTAAAATGTATGAGTTATGTAACAGATTAGACAAGAGTTGTAATCATTCTGGGAAACACATCACAAATGTAAGTTAGTTCATCTAAAATTATTACATTTTTAGCCATATTTTTTTTTTCCTTTCCACAAGGGAGCTCAGAAGTGTATGTCTTTTGAAGGAAAGACTGAAACAGTTCAAGTAAGTTGCACGTGTTATCTTTGCATCTTCTTTGTATCTTTCTTGATGAAAATTAACCAGCATTTCTAGATAACTACTAAATTGAATGCCATTTCAATTTCCCAGTTGTATTTGAAATATGGATCTGATCAATGCCAAGCTTTCGTAAGCATATATGGATTTATATAGTTATAATGTTATAATCTTTTTTTTGACATTTTTGTGATTTCAATCATGGCATGCAAACTTAAAATAGGATGCGCTGCTTATCATGGCTTTATGCTCAAATGAGAGGCAGGAGCTTCCACTGTCCCTTGGGAGATCCTGACCTCATTTTACTGCTGTCTGAAATGCCCGTTCTGCTGTGGAGTAATGTGTGGGCTCCCGGGGTGGAAAGGGAGGCGCAGGTGGAGCGGGCCCGTGGTTGCCTGCACAATTCCTGCTGGCCTCTGCGCAAACCTGCGCCCCGCTGGCGACGGCGTGGGGACGTCCTGCTGAAGTCCTCTTGGGTCTGCTGTGGGAGTGCAGGTCACAGCTGCGTGTCCTGCGGGTCTCAAAAGTTTGTCCGCTAAAAATATGTGTGTAAGTACGTGGGTCACTCTGCATCCCAAAGCGCAAACTGTCAGAGCCTCATGGATACCTCACATGAGAGGAAAGTGGAACCAGACTTCTGTTGAGCAAGACTGGTACTGAAAAGTTTGAGTCATTTCCACCTCATTTTTATGTTGAACTCCCCCAGGCCCGTTTCAAACCACTCATTGAAGATAACTGTTGCCACTGCCTTGTTCGCATGAAGTGATCTTGAGGTGTTGCAGGCTGTGTATTAAACAATATCGTTCTCATCACGGTGGTGTTAGAAATGCAGCTCCTTAGAGGGTAATGTAAATTGAAGTATTGACTCTTGCTTGGCATTCCCTGACTATCCAAACATCAATAAGAGCCCTGTGTAAGGGTCTGGTGGTAGTGTGCTGATGTAGCTGATTTCAATCATAATTTTAGAGTTTTCCTTAATTAAGTTTGATTTTGGCCATGCATTATACATTTCTTAGTTATTAGATAAATCATAAGGAGCACAATTAAGCCTAAAAATGTGTTTGGTGGGGATCACATGTTGCTAATTTAGAAAGGCGTAGGAAATGTGCACTTGAATTAAGGTTTCCAGAAAGCACAACTGATGAGGCTGTGAGCTGGTGAGTGATTAGTACGTTCACTTCGGAATCGCATCGCCTCCTGTTAACCCCCACTTGGGCTGCCAGAGATCCATGTGAAATGATGATCTGTAGCTTAATCAGAACTCAAGAAGGCTTAGCCCTGGCATAACTGATCTGTGCAAATGATGCATTTCAGGTATCTACAAAATACTGTTGGATACCTTGGTGCTTGGAACTGCTTGTGGGGCTGCCCTGACTAAACAACTGGTGTGCAGGTCGCTCCACGTTACCCAGGCAGGCCGCAGCATCCAGGTTTCTTAACAAGGGCAATGCGGCTTTTCCCTAGCCTGGCAGCATAGCACTGTTCAGGTTTTCATTTTTATTTATTTATTTTTTAGTTATCTAGATTGTGTACAGTCTTGATAAAGCACAATATCCTTTTTAAGTGAAGAAAAATGTTGGAGAGAGGCAAGCCCCGAAGAGCCTTACAGTGCTGCTTATACCTACCACAGCCTTTGGTGAATAGGAAGTAGCTGCTAGAGACTCAGCCGTGCTCACTCGACCCCATTTTATTTAGATCATCTCTCCCTTTTGGTTAATCCCTTAGACGAAAAGCATCGCGCTTGCAGCATCCAGTGAGACAGAGGGCTTTATAGTCGTCTATGTGCATCAAGCTAGGTCTCTGCAGCCCTAGTCTCTGAATTAAAAATGAGCGTGATGGAGAGCACACCTATGTTTTAGGAGACTAAGAACAATATAGTGAAATATTCTTAAGATAAATGAAAGAATCACACCTCCCATTTTCATTTTTTCACCTGAGGGCACCAGCTATCATCAAGAGCCTATAACAGAAGCAATATTTCCAAGTTCCAAGTAGAAGGAAATATTTTCCTATAGCATTACTTAGAAGCTGATTGTGTTATATACAAATTTCAGTTCAGTGTATTTTTCTGGGGCAGTTGCTAGCCTGTATGTAGTAAGCAAATATTTTTCTGTCTTTGGATACTTTTTGATTGCCTAAAATTTCTTTCTGCCGATCCTTCTGTCCACTGGCTGTGGAGAGGGTCTTCTTTTGTTTTTGTCCTCCTGTACATAGAAGTCTATAGATGTCTTCAAGCTCTAGGGAGGCCAGTCGTGCTCCATTTGGAGTATTCATTTTGAAAAGAATGAGAATTATCATGTTGTTATAAGAAAAACATTAACTGCAAACTCTGGTTAAGTAAATATTTACAGAATACCTCTGGTGTGTTTTCATCACATCAGGATTTAATCTCCAGTAAAGACTTTTGTCCATGAAATGCTTAGTGA
Source organism: Crypturellus tataupa (assembly GCA_034781795.1). Classification (NCBI taxonomy): domain Eukaryota; kingdom Metazoa; phylum Chordata; class Aves; order Tinamiformes; family Tinamidae; genus Crypturellus; species Crypturellus tataupa. The sequence continues at coordinate 932,197 of JAWLRI010001026.1, forward strand.
GTGATAGAGTGATTGAATCATAGAAATTGAAATAGCTCCTGAATTACTGCATATAAAGTGAAGTATGTTAAGAACAAATAAAAATAGGAGCACTTGTAAAGAATGGGGAGCTGTCTTCCTCTTCTTGCCTGTTTGTAATCCTGCACTGAGTTTCTCTGAATGTAATAGCTGGGGAGTTAGAATTAACGAGCAGCACTGAACCCTTGCAGATAAATCCTCAGGGTCTGCAGTGACTCTTCTGCAGAGGCCTTGAGTGAGAACTTTGTTTCTTGCAATGTCACCAAGTAACTTGAGGTTCTTTGGAAAGAAAGCTTTCGCAACCTCATCAATGGAAGAGTTGTGCTTTACTCTACCGCCTCTCATCCCGCCATTATTTTGATGTTGCAGTTTAAGCTGGTCAAGCATCCTTAATAACACAAGTGAGGCAGAAGTTTGTCTCATGCCGGTTTGAAGTTTTTGCTGCTTCACCAGTGGAAGGCAAATTAGAAGGCAGATTGGACGTTGTAAAGAAGAGCAGGTTTGAGTTTTGTGTGGATGAGGTTTGATGGGGAAACCAGCTTTTTGTTCTCTGTAAATGAGGCACGTGAAGAGTTAGAATGCGAACAAGCCTGTGTAGAGTAGTTATTGCAAGATTAGCTTCATGTAGTTGATTTTCTTGGTTTTGTTGCTCACTCCCACTTTTGTCACCACAGTATGTTGTAATTTTTTGTCAAAGATTGGGTATAAGAGTGTAATGTTCTTTGTGAAGTAATTAGGGGGCTCATGTAGCACATGCAAACTCGGCGCACAGCTGGAAACCTCTCCTTTAGAAATTACTTGCAGGGAATTTACTTTGCAGAGCCTTTCTAAACAGCTCGTGGTAACAGAGGAGAGATTCCCCATCCCGCATGGAAGGTTATTACTGTTTCCCAGGCATTGTGAGTGATTGAATGACTACAGTCTTTAAAAGGAGATTTGCTTCAGTTTAAACTAGAAAATTTAAGCCAAGATCTGCTGAGTAAAGATTAAGCCATATAAATTGAAGTGGCTGGATTTTGTGTGAGCCAATTTTTGTATTTTGACTTAGCCCACTTTACTATGCATAATAATATGCAATTAGAAGCACTAAAAGCTGGTAGATGGGGGATTGAAAACGATACCGGTTTGAGACTCAATTTTTAGAAAACTTTTTCAAAGCAGCTAATGTAGGCTTCCAAAAATTCAGTTTCGGCAGGTCCTTAGAGGTAATACTCATATCTGCACACAATGGAAGGATGAGGGGTATTGTTTCCAGCCTTGAAAAATAATCCTTTCATTCTCATTACCATTTTACTGCTTTTCTGTATTATTATACAATGTTTGTGTATACTTTTCTGACGCTTCCAGTGTCCCTAACAAAAGCCTAATACTATTTCAGTTTTAAACTAACAGACACGAGATGTCAAGGATAAAAGTCTACAGCTAAAAGATTTAAGGACAAATCTACTCTTCAATTATATCTTTGAGACCAGAGGTTCAGATGCTCGGTCTCTGTCTCTCAATTTCTGTGTGCACACACACCCTTACAGTCAGTAGCCAGTCAGGAGTATTTATGTTTAAGACCTGCCTAGATGAAAGATTTTATGACCTTTTGGTGAGAAGCTCCAGAAGCTCTGTTGTTTGCAGAAGACTTTTGAAATTGAGCCATGGAGAGGGAGAATTGCTTTTCTTTGTCCTCAGACGCTGAGCGGGTTTAGGCAGGCTGCAAAGATGGCATCATCTGCGAAGGGTCTGCAGTCAGCACGGAAGGAAAATGCATTTCAGCTTTCCAGTCTGAAACCAGATACCTCTCATTACTAAAGACCGTACTGCTGGGACATCCAGCACTGAATATGAGGATCTCGCAGCATAGTTTTAGTGCACAGGTTCCGCTGTGACTCCAACAGCTTAAACAAAATCCTGCCAAGCAGGAGTGGGGACTGAAACTTAGACAAATGAACACTGTTATTTCTTCTTCCATTTTTTAAGATCATCATGATTACATTGACTCAAGTAACTAGTTTAAAATCCCATGTAATTATAGCATTGTCTCTGCTGGATTTGCTTTCAAATTAATTGCATTCAATGTTGTGGCAAATTAATTTTGGAAAGTCATTAGGCTCATCAAGGTACTTGCAATTTAAACCAATTCTTTCCTGCTCTACCAGCCAAAACCTCAAAATAACAAAAGTAATTGTGGAGGCATCAGTAGCAGGAGCTGAAGGGTTAATAAGACCTTAATTGAGTCACTACTTGACCAGGCAAATTATATTCCCGCTCAGAGTGTGCCATTTACACAACTTTTCCATGATTTCTTTCCTTAGGTAATAGGCCTAGCAGCTAGCTGGCTGCTGCTCCCACTCCACTTCGGCAGCTGTCATTTTGACATATTTTATGCTTTCTTTAGAAGAGAGAGGTTGATTGAATGTGAGAAAAGTGGAACTTTGACAGCCTGTCAGCCTCTCTTGCCGTGCAAACCCACCTGCCAGCTAACTTGTTTCAGGTTTATTTCAAAGAAGGTTTCCAGCACATAAACTTCCAGTGCTAACCAAGCAGTTCCTAAATAGGTAGCTTCCATTTTGTCAGAATCTAGATTAAATAATTTTCACTTCAAATTGGTTTAAATTTCTAGAAACTCAGGAGTCCTTCCAATACCCAAAGCAAGGACAGCCCTTTTGGGCTTATGGCTCTCCTCACTCAAAGGAGGAGAGAGTGATTTTTGGTTTGGGTTTCATTATTTTATTGTAATCAGTTGTTTTTCCTCTTTAATAAGCAGCCTCTGAAGTTCCTCAGGTGTTTGCTGAGCTGGTCAGGACAAGGTAGCATGTTGTGAGCAGCAATCGAGGGCAAGCTGGGATTAGACACAGCCGTTATTACTAACGGAATTAAGCTGTTTCCATCAACGTTAACCATTTACACGCCGCATCCCTTGCTTGGTGCCCCTTCCACGCTTGGCCCGAGCTGTCCCCTCAGTCAGTCCCTGGCAGAGGGTAACCCTGGTGTCTCGCTGGCTTCCACGCAGGAGGCTGGGAAGCCCCTTGGAGCGCTCAGTGTGGTGTAAATCCGTATCCCTGTTCCCCATCCTCCAGGACGCAGGCAAAGCCCCAGGCTGCTGGGTCAGGCCCACGCTGGGCTAGGCCTTGTCTGGGTCTGGCCTATGTGGGCGCTGGGCGCCCCGTGGAGCAGGTCCTGCCCGTCTCCCCAGGCCTCCATGCACGTGCCCTTTCTCTTCTTGGTCTGCTCTTCTGGGATTTATGTTTCCATCCAAACTTACCGATACCACAGGAGCCCATTTGTGCAGAAAAGTGGCATTTATGAAGGTCAAAAAATGAGTAGACATTAGGTGATCTCAAAGGCAGGCCGTGTCCCTCTAGTTGCAGTATTTTGTTCCGATAGTCATAGACAGTCTTCAAGACACATTTTCCTCTTGTTCTCTTAAAAGTTGTTTAACTATATCATCTTTCACCACTTACTTTTGTGCCTACTTTGCCCTGCTTGAATTTCTCTACCAAGAAAACCTAGATGTGTATTTATGTGTGTGATTTTTCACTTTGCTGAGTGGCTTGCATGAAACAGTGTTTAGTAATCATCTGCAATATTTATTCATCTGGGTTGTCAGACCCCGTTTGAGGCGCATCCATTACACTTTACGTGCACAGCTTTGGTACGTGCATTTACTTGTATATGATAACTGCAATTCCATTTGCCAAACTACAGGTACTAATGTATTTTTACTCGATAATCTGGCATATAGCATATGTAATGATGAAATTAACACCTCCCATCTCCTTGGTAGTAAGTTATTTGTTGTATAGCACCTCTTGCAGAGCACATTGGCATTGCACCTGCCCGAATAGGTGGAAGGGTCTCCTGAGTTTCTTGTTTGTCTCGGTGTGACTCCAGGCTACCTCCAACATCTCTGTGTCTCCTCACAGCTTAGAGAGGCTTGTGGAACTGTTGATAAGTAAATAATACCAGAAAAGCTAACAATGCTATTTTGAAGTGGAATGGAAGACGAGATCAGTGTAACTTAACTGACTTAGAGACACAAAGTAGATGATATGCCTGGGGGACAAAAAAGAGCATTCAAGTTAGAGTAAGCCGAAGAATATGCTGAGCCAACCTCTCCTTCTCTGTTGGTTAACTAATTTCATAAGAATAGAGTTTAACTTTGCTCGTAAAAATCTTCCCTCTTTTCTATCCCTTGCAAAACACCTGTGTCCATTAGCTAGTGTCAGCCTATGTTGGACTGGAGCTGCTTTGCAGTCACTAGTGCTTGGTGAGCGTGTTGGGATGAGAGCTACAGTCTGTATGCGATTACTTATATGCAATTAGCATGAAGAAAGCTGGAGATGCCCAGCTCTGCACACCCAGCAAGTTGCTAACGTGACATAAATTGCCCCCCAGTTTTCCCCAGGTGGGTGCATGCTGCTTGCAGCGAATTCAGTCCCACTTGATCCCAAGGTGGCCAAACGCGTGGCCAGGCCACATGAAGAAGTTACCCGCTGGCTGCACTACAACTAAACTAATACTACACTAACTAAATGATGTTGCTGGTGCTGAGGGCAGAAACAAAGCGAGTTTTAAAGAAAAGAATGCAGACAGGTGGTGAAAGTGGATCTAGTTGCTGTACCATAGCAATTCTTCCTATGAACAAGATAATAAGTACTGTCATATTGAGTTGAGGGAGAAAAAAAAATGGGCAAGTTCTTACAGTTATTTCATTTTCTTATGGAGTATTGGAGAACTTTTGCAGCCATTAGAGTCAAAATCAGGTACTCTGTGATTGGTTTCCCATAGGAAGCAATGGAAGAAATTTAGTCATCTTTTTGTCTCAGATACCTTCCCCCTTCTTTTTTTCTAAAACTGTTTTATTTATTATTGTTTTTCTCCATATGAATTCAAGATATTTGCAGTACAATTACCTGAACTGTTTCCAAGTAACAACAGAATTGCCAGACACTGTTAGTCAAACAGGAAAGATACACCCAAGAATTTTTTTTTCTCAAGACGCTTCAGAATGCCTTCGGAAGCTGCTCTAGTGCACCTTGCTGCTTATTTATCCCTGTTCTTTACAACTGTACATATCAATTAGTGACGATTTAACACACTTGGACTATTCAAGCAGAGATTAGAGAGTTAATCACCAGAAACCCAGAAGCGACCTAGAAATCTACTTGTACTGGAATTCTTTTCAGTGGTGACATTAGCAGTGAAAGAGTGACAAATTGTGAAATTTAGTAGACAAAGCTCTAACAATTATGTGATTTCATTGCTTGAAAAGAGCTGTTTGGAAGCAAAATTCATTATAGGAATTTCATTGTCTAAATAGTTGAGTGTTTTGATTTAATCCAGAGTTGAGCTGCTTGGCTGAAAAAAGAAATCAGAGAACTGAATTCTAAGGAGCGGGTGTGCTGGCCTGCCAGGCAGAACCCTGTACAGGAAAGTAAGCTACAAACTTGGCTAAGACTGAAGTCTAATTTCTCCATTTGAAAGCCTGAATGGAATGGATTGTTACTGACTGTTGTTCAGAAATAAATCTTTCAGTTTTGCTCATTTGTGTTGTGTAATACGATGCTGCTTTAGTCCAATTCATTTCAGATGTTGCTGCCCCACAAATATTACGTTAGTAATTACATTAATCCGTGTTTTGCTTTACCACATGTAAAAATTCTCCTTTTCCCGAGGCTTTTTCTTAAACTTAGATGCTATAGAGAAAGTCATTTCTAGAAACAGAAATTCATCTTTTTTTTTTTTTTCATTTTTAATTTCATATATTTGGCTATTCCTTTATCAACTTCATGTAATCAAATTAGGAGTTAGGCATATAGATAAACATCCCAGATGTACCATTTAGCAGACTGCGCAGTTTCTGTAAGTTTTACACTTGAATCTATCTGTACGCAGAGAGAAAAGCTTGCAGGAGTTGTTACAGAATATTAAGGATTGTCATAGGAATGTGAGAATATGTGTAGTCTGTTTGAATGCTAATAAATCATGGAATCACTTTGGGTTTTGGCTATTGGGACTTACTGTGCAGGAAATAGTTCAACCCAAGGAGCATCTTGTGCACGATTTCTTGAACTGGCTTAAACCACTGACATTTGCTTAAAGAGCTGAGCAGCCCTTAGAGGCCAAGGAGAGTGAGTGCATTGCACATGCAGCATACTTAAATTTCCAACTTTACATTTGATGATGATATTTTAACCATTTAGTTTATAATTTTCATTACTCTTACAGACTTCTCTATGAACACCACTTCTAAAATCATTCTAGTTTAGACCAAAAAACAAGTGTGTGTGTGTGTGTGTGTGTGTGAGCGTGCGCACACACGTGATATTTGAGCAGATGACCTGAAATTACCTGACATTAGGCACCTCTACTGTATTGAGATATAGGTTATAAATATAAATGTATTTTTATGTGTTCTAATATATCTACATATACGTTACACGTGTACACTTACATATAGATCCATGTCATATATACATATATACACACACATATACAAACACACGTTTCACACTCTGAAACCATGTACTTTTGTACCACGTGCTGGCTGCTTCTGCATGGCACTCTCTAAAGTAAGTACGTTTAGGAAAGCCAGAAGCTGGTCCTGCCAGGCAGTGTTTCAGAGTGGAACCAAATGAGGAGGAGCTCATTTTCATGATCATCATAGGTTCAACTCAAGGAGCCTACTCTCCCTGCAGGACATGCAGAAGAAGCAGAAATGTGCTTTCACGTGAAACTGAAGTTGTCTGGGCATATCACTGCTTGAAAACTTTCTCTTTCATGTACTCCTCCTCCCTTCCAAAATGAGGAAAATGACAAGCCGATCTTTTTCCTTTCCAGTTCAATGACAAATCTATCTTCTTGAAATAGACTTTGCTATAGGAAGCCATCTTGGAATGAAAAACACTGTTTGTCATGTTGGCTCACAGCACTGGAGCTTGAGAAATAATAGTGTCCTGGACAAGGTGACCATAATTATTATTGCGGTACCTTGTCCTTCTAAGGGGCAGCTTTTAAAAGGTAGGACTCTTACTTGTCAGTGGAGCAGAAAAAGAGAAAGAAAAACCTCTTCTTAGATATCAACTGCTGGTTCAATAACATAGAGGTCCCCTGCAAACTGAGGTAGTATTTTTGAGGAGGAAGTGTTCTGTTCCCTGTCCATCTTGGACAACATTTTGACCTCTAAGGGAGCATGAAGCGTCTTGTCCCATGTGGATCTGCAGAAAGCCGTGCATTCCAGCTCAGACGGTTCTCCATGGTAGGGAAGGTTTCCTAGCACAAGTCTCAGGAAACTGAGAGAATAGGTGCAGAGAGGTTGCTTTTGTGTTGCAGTTAGAGGCAATAAACTAGAGAGGAAAATGCATTAAAATGTACATGCTTGGCAATAATGCAAAAATATTTATATACCTCATTTCTACACAGCTATGCACATATGCTTGACAGTGCCTGTTTGCAAAAGGAAACTCATTTATATTATATAAAAACACTATTTTATAGCTCTCTCTCTTTTTTTTTTTGTTTTTGTAATTCATTGTAATGGTGATTCTGCCACCAAGTAGCGAAACCAAGGAAGTCCACTGGTCTTGGCGGGGAAGATTATATAGAACTTGCTGTAGCTCACAGTTTGTTGTAATGTTCTGTGATGAGCTCTCATATTGGCTTCATATTTCTTTTTCTCCATACATATTTCATATTGCTGTAATTCTAATTAACTGCCTTTTTAGTAAAATACCCATTAATTGTTATTTTTTAATCAACTTTGATATATTAGCTTCCATATCTGTTCTTCAATAACATTTTCAAGCATATTGTAGTGTGGAAGTGGTACAGTTCTATGCTGTGTATACACAAAATGCTGCTTATTTTTCCTCTCAAAAGTGCTCTTTTGTTTTTCATACTTACAGATGCCATTTTCAGTTAAAGCATACAACCTCATATTTATTTTCCTTCCTCTTTCTTTTGTAACAATTACAGAAATGGTTAAAATGGTGACTGAAGTGAGGATGTATGGTACAGCTATACAAATACTACATCAGTGCTACTCCTCGTTCTCACTGTTCCGGATATTGTCCTTTTTGTTTTAACGCTTCTGACGTGTATTCTTAGGAAGGCTGCGCAAGTATTTTGCTGTCAATACCTGTTGTTCTTCGCAGAAGAAGCCTTTCACTAACGTGCTGCTGTCGGCCCAAACAAAACAAACAGTGCCCAGGCGGCAGCGACTCATGGAAACCCCTTGCCGAGGCAGCTGGTGCTGTCGCGAGCTGCTTGCCCGTGGGCCCTGAGCGCTTCTCGCCTTGGTGCCGCCTTGCGAGGCCAGCACACATCTCGCTCGTGCCAGCCGAGCTCGGCACTCGGCCCTCTTTAACCTACAATTCTGTAGGTTCTACCCAGTTTTTAATGTATTATATGCAGTTTTCTGAGAGTTCTCTTTATATGCTGATACACAGAAAGTATATGTATTATATATTCTTTCTACTAGCCTCTAACATCTGCCTGCTTTCCTTTTAGCCCTGAAAGTCAAACTATTAGCTGTTAGAAAGGCAAGAAGTAGGTGAGATGCAGATATTAACCCCATGCTTTGTCCTACCCATGGCAACTAAATGAATCGATGCTTAAGCAAGACCTGGGAAGGAAAGAAAAATAACGCTTCAGCAGAGAGGGGAAATTGCTGGCTCACAAGTTCTAAAAGCAAACAAATGACAGGTAAATGTATGGCTGTATGGATCCTGTCTTCCTGTTCCCTGCCTTGGGTTTTGGTGGGTGAGAAGGAAGTGCAGCAACAAGCAATTTATCCTCTGAGGTGAGCCAAATTTTCACTGAGGGAGGCTGGTACTGCTGCCCTTGTATCTATCCACCTACCAGCAGAGTATTGACCCAAGCAGATGAATACACAGCTTATCTGTCTTGCGAGTATTGGCAAGGCTGGAAAGAACCTTGTTGCCCTCAATCTTTCCATTAGGAAAGGGGTAAATCCCTCCCAGGTTGTACTGGACGCCCATCATCTTCGTTGTTGAATGTTGCCAAGTTCCAGCAAAGCAAACAGCACATAGAGCAACAGATCGGTTGTCTAAGAACAGGAATATTATGCTTTGTCATTGTGACAATGTAATCTAATTGTAAGAATGCATTCTGTTTTAAAACTACATGTACATAATGTAGTTTGCCTACGGAATGATAAATATGCACTGGAAAAGGAAAAATAACAAAAATCTCTTTGCTTAAGATCTGTGGCCTTGGATATCGTTAGGTGGTCTTCAATTCGTGACAGATTTTTCTTTGAAGAGGACTAGTTCAGGTTGTCTCAGTTGTAATTAAAAGCTGTATGCTGCTGATCTAGAAAAATAAGGAGCTTCCTTTGAAAGCCTTGACATTCACCTGTGTTCTTGCATTGCAACCTGATTTGATTTACACTAACTGGGCATGAAAAGCACTTCTGAACAGGCACATATCCATACTGGGGAGTGAAGGAATGATTTAGAGAGGAAGTTAGTTATGTTTCTGCATTTCTTTTTTTTCTTTTCCTACTACATTCATTGATAAACTCTGCCTCTTCTGCTGACATATGGAGGAAATTGCACCCTTAGAGAAGTGTGAATCCCTACTAGTATAAGAGGGAGGGAGAGAGAACCTTTATTTGAATTTTGGATTTTGATTCAAGCACTGTTCCGATTTTTTTTCCCTAGTAAGAAAAAAATAATGACTAGTTCATACCAAAATAAACCCATTCAAACCTAACTTTAAACCTTGTTCTAGGGAACAGGTATATACAGTGTTCAAAATGAGTAATTGTGAAACAGCCTTGATTTTGTAGGTTCTCTGCTCCTTAATTGCTCTTCTGTAATACAAGTAATTGCACAAAATTCTATATTAGAGTTGTGCAGGTAGAAAGGGTACTGCACCATAAGCCGCAGAAAGTTGGTTGTGAGTTTTGTTTTTCTTTGGTTACTTGTTGGATTTTGCCTGATTTTAGAAGCTTATTATTTTGCTTTGGGGGCGGTTCTGCCTTGTGCCAGACTGCAAGTGCTGCTAAAAGGTGCTGGGGCGAACCGGGAAGGGAGGTGATGCCAGTATTGGGATAGGGGAGGGGTTTGAGGTTCGGGAGGCTGAGCGTGGTGACGGGCTCTCTGGGAGCCCTCTGCTCCATCCTGAGCACTGCGTTTGGCTGAAGGGAAGGACACTGCTACGGTGCCCATATGCTTGTGAAGTGAGAATCTCATGTGCCTTCACAAAGACAAAAGGAAAATATGCCACGGAGTTCACAAACCCCTGGCTCTTCCCTAGCCACTTCTGCCAGGATTAAGAAACTAGATAGAAATTGTTTGTGTTTTTTTATTTTTTTTCTTCCCACAGTAATGAAATGATTGGTGTGGGTTATGCATTTAAGTTCTCACCATTTAAGGCTATTTCATAAAATTATACTAGCTAAATCAGGTAATGTGCAACTACTCATCTGCCAATTATTTTTCCTATTTATTTTGGTTGGTTTGTTACAGTAATACTCAGACTTTGGACAGATCCTCTAAAATATTGTTATTGCCTCCTCCACCTAAATACATTTCTTTTGTAAAAGCAGAAATGAAGGAATGAAGAACCCCAAAGACACCATGACCCTGTAATCTTTGATATTGCAACCCAGCATGTTAACATTAGACCGCTACAGCACATCGTGCAGAAGTGTGAGTTGAAAGGGCACTGAACTCTGCAGACTTCCCCAGTCTTTCACAGTTGTAGAAACACCTCCTCTAAATATATTTGTGCTGGTGATTCACTGTTCAACAGCCATCGCACCGTCCTTAAAGCCTGACCTGTCCTACCTGAGCTACCTGGTGTGAATGTAGTGAGGGCAGTAACTTTTACCTGCCCTCTTGTTGAACACAGATTTCTTGTGACAAATTGCTTCCAACGTATTCCACTTATCTGAGAAAAGGATCTCAAATACTGTCTCGAAAGACTAGGTCCCATTTTTGCAGGCTGGTAAGTGCACAGCTTGGAGCAATCTGAATTGCCAGCACAAACTAGTCAAACTAGTGTGCTCCTATTTTACATACCTTTTTGTACCCTGTATGTACAGTGACTATCTAGGCAGCACTGCAAAAGACTCTACATGTACATATGTAAAACACAAGTCCCTTCTATACCCTTTTCTCAGGAGAGTTGTTTTAAAATATTTTGCATGTTACGTGTCTTCCAACTGTACAGTAACATCAGCAATGGCTGTAAAGATAACTGTGGGGAAAAGGAAAGAGGATTTGAACGTTAATGTATCACCTGCCACCTGGACCCATTTCTGACATGGTGACATGTACGGTTTGGCCAGTTGTGGAGTTTAGTCCCCGAGCTTACTTTGAGTGAGCAAAGGTCATGTCCAGACACACACAGCTGCTCTGTGTACATCATGCCCTCCCTTTAATTTATGGCTTGATTATGTTACACTGAGGCTGTGTTGGGATTAGTGCATAACCACACTGTTCTGCAGGGGCAATTGGTGAGGTTCAAGTACAAGGGATCACGATCCTTCCCTGTGTCCCCAGTGCAGCCCAACATGTGTGTCACCTTCCTCTGCACGTTGTGCGCCCCTTGGGTTAGATCATGGTCAGAGGAGGACGTTACAATAGTGACTTCGCTCATCACCTGCCTCTTCTCTGCTTGTGCTAAAACACAGTGAGAAATATCTCCAGAGCTCTCCACAAAACAAGTAGTCCTGGTCATTCTTCAACTGTGTTGCAGGTAAACACTGAAGTTCCTCATTCCTTGTAACAACATTGTGCCTTTGTGGTTGTGGAGGCAAGCGTACTTAACTACACTCAAATGTTTATATAAATCAGTATATATCAGCACTCTGTAATACATTAGAGCACTGTGTATCTCAAAGAGACCCAGATTATTTCATTGTTGTTGTTTTTCTTTTTCTTTACTTAAGAAAGTAATTCTTTGTATAGCATCTTTCATACAAACTGAGTCTCCTCACAGAACCTGTTTATGTTGGCAGGTAACAATTGAAAATCATGTTTTAGAAATGCTGGTCCTGAATGTCCAGCTGCCAGTTTGCGTTTCCACAGAAGGGCTGTGGTGCGAGCACTGTCCTCATGTGGCTGTAGTACTGCAAGGAAGCCGATACCAGCAGCTGCCAGGGTGCTCTGCCTGCAGCCTGGAAGGGACAGTAAAGGTTAGGTGAAGGCAGGCTGGCCAGTTTACCTTCTCCGCTGGCAGATGGCATTAAAAACCTTCCAATCATTTCATCTCCACGCACCATATGGTTTGGTTCTGAGGAGACTTGCTGTCCCCCAGAGCCTCCCGTCTATTGCTTTCACTAGCGTGTGCAGCACCAGGAGGCACGTACACCCTCCAGGCAAAGATGATGGCATCTGTTTCCAGAACAGGGACGCTCTTTACCAGAAACAGGGATGTGGAAATGTGCTAAAAATTCAGTGCTCACCATCGAGGAGCATCTCTGCTACACATCATGGAGCTGAGGGGAGAGAGCTGTCTGTTCGTTGGCCATTTCATTGATCTTTGAAGGCTGCATGTTGCCTGGAATGCGCCACTCAGACTTGACATTTAAAGTGTAAATTTAGCATTTGTCAAAAATTGTAGTCTATATGTGATATCTTTTCCAGGAATATATTACTTTTACAAATTTTGTGCCTAATGCAAAACTATCCTTAGTTACCTTTAACAGTAGAAAACATATCTGCTTTCTGAAGCTCTAGAAGGACCTCAAGAGTTTCTGCAAAGTATTAGCATTGTACTTCCTTATTTCTCTGCTCAGGATGACATTCCTTTTTTAGGCTTTTGTTGTAGATTCAGGCTGGTTTTCATATTTTAAAAGCTCTATAAACAAGATGAGAATTCTGCAGTTTTATACTTAAAATAGCCAGATTTCTCTAAGGTTAGTAACAATTGGAAATAGAATTTGAAAGGTATAATGGTCAAGTGAGTTGCAGAGATTATTTCCAGTGATGCTGATCTACAATCATCCATCAAGAGAAAAAAAAATCTCAGACTCCTAGAAAATTAGTATATTTGTCCTTTTTCATACTTGTTTCAGATTTTATGGCTACCTGTGGTGTCTTGCCCCATAGGATATTAAATAATAACAGTCTTCAGGCAGCAAAGAGAAGGACTAATTGTCGTTCTTCTTCTATTTCGCCACCGCTGCTGTAATTGGAAGTTATCTCCTTATAATTGCATCTGCAGTGAATAGTAATTATAATTCTTATCATCAGCTTTTTCTTTTAATTAGTTTTTTCCTCTGATAAAATAATATTTTGTACTAGTCGCTTGTCTGACTTGAGAACACAAAGACAAAAACATATACAAGATCAGGATATTAATGCTGTTGTATTCTTAAGGGCAAAAGTGAATTCTCCTTAAAGTAAACATATGACGTGATCAATAAAATGGAGTCAGGTGGCGGCTGGAGACCATGGCTGGGAATAGGAGAGCAGAGCTTTTATTTGAATCCTTCCTCAGCCTCACCATAGAGTTCTGAACATGGAGTTGAGTGCCGTGCCCAAGTATGGCTTTGAAATTAATTTAGGTTCAAGTGAATTATGTAAGAAAGGGGAGAGGTGTTGGACAGGAGAGCAAGCTTGCCAGCTTGAACTCAAATCCAATAGATGGGCTTTTTGACGTCAGTTTTGTTGCACACACATTTTGGTGCATGCAGGGGGCACCTGATCCAGCCAGTGGAGCAGGGTGAGGGGATTCCTGAGCTCTCTCCGACAGTGGGTTCCCTCTCTCTTCCCTAGACTCTGCTCTACCCTAGACAAGGGTCAAAGTGGCTCTTGCTTCTTTGGCACTGGTTCAGTTTGCTTACCAAAGATGCGAATTTCGCCTGGAAAACACAAATATTCTAGGATTACACTGCACAATATGAGAGAGAGAAATGACAAGTTTTGCTACTGCTGTGAACCTTTACTGGAGACAGAGTATCCCTTCCCTATCTATCTTATGACCATGACCTCTCATGTAAAATTCTGATAGCCTTAGCAAATACTAAAATGAAATTTGGATATCATTTTAAACATATGTTGCCTCAGCTATTTATTCAATTATAATTTACTGCTGACATAGTGTATTTGGTAATATCCATTTGTAGGTGTAAGCAGCGGCATAAGGGTGGATTTTCAGCATATTCTGTGACTGCTGCACACTTCTAAATCACCGTTCCTCACCAGCAGCAGCTTCAGCAGCTGAAGATGCATGGTGAGAGGGTGCAGGCAGTGAATTCCAGAAGCTCTTGCAGGGTATCTTCTGTCTGATAGTACTTGCAGAGTCTAGTCCCGCTGCACTTTCTGCTGTTGTTACCCAGGCAAAAGCTGATACGAGCAGGATTGTCTTTGCTTTTGTATCTGACAGTCTGGCTTTCAGATTTGCTGGAAATCTCTCCTTCATCTTCTTTTTCTTCTGTTTAGGCATGGCTTCGTACAGAGAGTAATTTTTAAGGCCTTGAAAATCTTAATTTCCCTCAGACACATATATTTTTCCAGCTCCAAAATTTGGCACTATAAATGTAATCAAAACCTCTTTTTATTAGCATGGTACACAAAATAGTTATATAACATGTGTTTGACATTTTCATAGTGAAAGAGACCATGCGTTTAGAAAATTGCCTTCTAAATCAACTTACCTGCTTATTTCTATTTTTTTCCTTTGGATAAACAAAAGCAATCTGCAGATGCAAAACTTAATTAAGGGAAGCTATTTTGGCATTCTGTTCATAAAAGAGACAAATATATAAAACCACAAAACTTCTCATGTGTTCCATTGTGTTTTGGAATGGTGCAATTTAGCCCTCCTGTCAAAACTCTATACATCTCCAACGATCTATTTATATATCTAATACATCTATAGATGCATAGACAACTTTCCTCTTCTCAGATGAGATCTTGTATGCCAAGATGTAGCCTTTAGGGAGTTTTTAATGGTGAGTAATAAAACCCAAAGGACTAGGGTTTTGTAATGGAAATGCTGACATAACCTTAACTCAAGTGGCACAAAAGATGAGGATACAATGTAATTAAAACAACAGAAGTCCAGAATATCAGTATCTAAGCAGGTCTCCTTGACAAGTTCTCTGATTTTTAGCATTACAGATTTAACATCTTTTTTTTTTTTTTTTTTTTTTTTTTTTTCCTTGCAACAGATGTATTAGAGATTTGTAAAACTGCAGCAGAGGGCAAAACAGCAGTGGAATGATTGAAGATGTGCATTTGAATCAGTTTGGTTTGCAGGGATTACTTAGGCTGTATGAAAATCCATGAAGGTCATGATGACATTTATGTCATTCTCAAACTGATGTATGCTATTTTTTATTCCCTTTATACACTGAACATTAAACAATTTTAAATATGCTTTTGAATTAAAAGGTAGTTGTGTTCAGCTTTTAGAGCAAAACAAACTTCTAAGGAGGTAAATCATTTGTAGTCTAAATTCATACCTTTTTAAATAATTTTCTCAACTAAGCTGCAGTTTGACTAGAATGAAAAACAAATGACTAGTTGAGCTAATGAGCATGTGTTTAATGTCTGTTAACAAACATTTGTGGGGAGCTGTAACACCCTTTTAAGAAACTCCATAGAGTTTGCTCTGCCTGGAGACTCAAGATTAGGGAAAGTGCAGGCATCTTCCATTTCATCTACACCAGCTATAAGCTTCGCCAGAAACAGGACTTCTTCAAAAATTAACTTCTTGTAGGCACATGTGTGTTGTACATTACCCCCAGTGTTCAGCTTTCAGTTTCTGGTCTTCATATATTACCTAGGAGCACCAAAATGAATGGAGTCCTAAAGTGCCAAAATACAAATCCAGGAATAGCTTTGGCATTCCTATTACATGTGACATAGTTTTAATCTTCTGCATTTTTTTTCGTCTCCAACCTTTCCTGTACCAAGTGAGGGGAGAAAAGAAAGTTGAAGTTTGTAAAATTCCAATTCACAGAGCTGTAGACATCAGTGACAACACAACACTTAATATGTTTGAGGTACACTCAGACTAGTTTCACAAGGAGTTAGGTGCTCTTCTCATTCTGTTTGTCTTTCTAGTTATTTCCCCAAAACAGAATCCTTCTCCCGCTGTTTTTATCATTGCCACAAATAGTAATGGGAGGTTATTTTAATTTATTAATTCTGCTTTGTTTCACATATTGCAGTGGTGCTGGTTGCATCCAGAAGACAGAGTAAATATGTGCAATGTCAGAATGTGAACGCGTGCGTTGGTCGCGGTCACTCGGAGCACGAGAGCCGTGTTACTCCAGGACTGGCCCTGCCTGCCATGGGAACTGGCATCTGGGGTCAGGCTGTTCCCCATGTGCAGGGCCCTCACCTTTCGTCTCAGCTGTAAAGCTGAACACAGAAAGCAGCCCTTAGAATAGAAACAAGCACTAACTTAACTATTTAAATGACTGGAAATCAAGACTGACTTAACAAATGGAGCCTTACAGCGTATGCTGCTTGGCTCAAAGCTAATAATGTACTTCTGGTGTTTTTCACAGCAATTAGAAGACTTTTCCAAAATATAGTCCTAAATATTTATATGAAAGAAGCACATGCAAAGAGGATCATATTTACTAACTGTCTTTTAACATCAAAGCTTTTTATTTTTACATAATTTTACCAGTAGAAAGTATTTAAAAAAACATTCTTTGGAGCTGTGCTTGGGTCTCTTAACATACAGTAATCAGAGCTGATCAGCACAACTAATCAGCTACGATTAATACGAAATAATGCTTTATCCAGTGTGATTCAAAATATCATCCTACGGCTTTCAGAACTGGGAGCCTTACAGAACGCAGCACAGCCGGAGGGTGAACGTGTGGGGAAACGAGAGGTCGGTAGAATGGAGGCTGCTGCTGGAGCAGGGATCAGTCTGAAGAGGCCACCTGTATGTTATGAGCTGTGTCCTGGATTACATAGCAAATCACTGGGAATTTGAGAAAGAGTTAAAGATTCCAGGAGTTCACATGCCTGTTTTTGGCTTAATGGGAGTATTTTGTGCACAAAGAAAAGGACTCAGGGTCAGAGAGTTTTCTGCTTTCATTGAAGCCATAAAGTGGAAGTCATGGAAGGTTTTGACAATATTCAGATATTTGTTTACCCAGGAGGATTTTACTTTATTTCGATGTGTTTATAGCAGAGTATCACCAATTTCTACACTCTTATAATAGTGTTTTTCTTCACTTTAACTCAAAGCTCTTGCAGGGACTCAATATATAATAAATAAATAAAAGAATTTCCAAATGTAAAACCTCTGTGCTGCAAATATTGTAGTTTAAATGTACATGTTTGGTTTTACATAATAAAACCCCCCTGTCAGATCTGTAGCGTTAGAGCAGGCCCTCGGCCTTGGAGTACTGTCGCTCTTGGGAGGGAGTTGGCTACTCGGGCTGTGTGATTTCAGGCTCCTGCAACACTTTGAAGATCAAACCCAGCAGTCTCCATTTGAGCCAATACTGTTAAAAGAGCAGCTACAGCTGCCTTCTCCTGTGCTTGCCGGGTGCCTCTCGGGCCCGTGGGGCGGCGGTGGAGAGGAGAGCTGCGGGGAGC
>JAWLRI010001026.1:949851-962004 GCA_034781795.1 Crypturellus tataupa
ACAGCTGCCTTCTCCTGTGCTTGCCGGGTGCCTCTCGGGCCCGTGGGGCGGCGGTGGAGAGGAGAGCTGCGGGGAGCGGCGCAGTGTGGGTGCCCCGAGCAGAGCTCCGAAGTCAAGTGGGGAATCGCCCTTTGGTCTCAGAGCATCTTCCCTGAGCTCGAGCCTGGGTTCATAGCCCACCTCCTTGTGAGCTCGTGTTCAGGAATGTCAAAAGCCCATCTGGAAATTGGCTGCTGCAGGGCAAGGGCACGCGGCGTTCGGGGCAGCCCAGGAGCCGGTTACTGTGGTGAGTTGGTGCCTTGGCTCAAAGGATGTCACCCAAACTCGTGGCAATGCTTGTGTCATGGGGAGGAAGGGTGGCAGTGAGGATCGGGGCTCATGCTCACTAACGGTGCTGAGTCTTGCACGAGCTACCATTATCACCCAAGTTTCTTGGCTCTGAATAGAGGGACCCGTTTGTTATAAACACAGAGAGACTCCACCCCCAGCGTGGCACCTTGTAAAGTACTGCTTGGACACACAAGTTGTGCAGCACAAAGAAAACATAGCAGGTTCCTGACTGAGGTGCGTTTCTTAATATTCAGCGGCTTGGTAACAAAACTGCGCTGAAAAAATGTAAGAAAGGGGAGGAAGAATGAGAAATTAGTGAAGGTTCTTTTTGTTTAAAGCTTCTGTAAATCAGAACAGATTGATGAATGTTTTAAGGGCAAAGAAGTATAAAAATGGATAACGTTTCATGATGTCCTTTATTTTATATTTCTTTTCATACATGTTCATAGTCCCTCGTTACAGTTTTCGTTCATAGTGTTGGAATTAGTGTGGTAGGTTAAAATGGCTTCAGATAAGTTCATATTTGTATCGGGTCAGCTGAGGAGGGGAAAATAATTAAAAAGAGACTGTTAGTGATCTTTGAGCATAGCAGAGTGTGAGCTCCTGCACTGGAGAGCAGTCCTGGAGAAAGCACTGCGGCTCAGACCATGCGGCCACCCGTCTGAGCAAGGCTCGTCTGGGAGGAATCGTGAGATCTGAGTGTCCTGGGGATGGGAGCAGCGGATGTGCCACACATTTTAGACAAAAAAACCTCTTCAATCTTTGCAGAGGAATATTTCAGATGGTGGCTTAGTACCTGCAAGAGCGAGTTGTCAATGGGACTGGAGCTACTTTGCACACTAGTAATTGCTCTGCTAAGGGCACGGTTTTGCCAGCCAGAGTGCAGGGCAGAGGCTACGCTCATTCACAATCACGCCGTGTCCACGCTGTCCCACTCCAGGGTAGTTACTGCAAGTGCCAGCAAGTGGTTTCTGAGGCAGCCAGAGCTGAGAAACTTGCTGTGAGCAGAACCAGCAGCTGCACGGGCTAGATCCTGCATAATCAAGGTGAGAGTGAGGAATGGCAGTCTTTGAAAAGTCCATCTCACAAAGCATTCCTCCTAAAGGGTGGCTTTAGTTTGCCTGCAACTTATAGTTAAAGGCAGACAGTCAGGGAAGTCAAAGTTAGGGCTAACATCCCATCCCGACTATATCTCAGGCTCCGTTGTGACAGCACAGCATGAGTTCAGGGCAGAGTGTCAGGTTCTAGTTGATTTTCTTGCCTCATGTCAGTTTGTGTCATACCTTAGAATATAGAAATACCTATTCTTGCATTCAGTCAAGTACAGGCAGGATCCTTTCTTTCTGTGGAGATGAGAAAATGTGAGATTTTAACACATGAATGGAAAATAGCTCATCATGAATGCAGTCTGGAAATGGCTAAACGGTCTAACAGGAATAAAGACTCAGTTTTTATTAGGTTCTTAGGCAAAGCGCCTAAGTGTTTATGCTGGAGTAGCATATTCGGTCCTTTCACACTTTATATTCTGGAAATCTGTGGAGGATGTGCGGTTTTCGGTGCTGCAGCACATTGACAAATGATTTGTTGACACCTGTGGTGAAGATAGGCTGCTTCAACCATGGTTGTCCCCAAAAGACCACACTTTTTGTGGGGCTATTGTGAATTCTAACTGAATGCAGGACAAGCTTCTTGTCATTTAGGGTTAGAAAAAGTTAATATTACTTATCTTATATGTAAAAGCCGTGTTGGATCATAAAGTGATCATGAACTCATTGCTATCTATATAATCTCTATTGTGCAAAATGTAAGGACCAATCTGCCAACAATTTTTCATAAATGATCCGTGAAGCAACTCATCATGCAGTGGAAAATCACCAAGTATTCATGCAGTTATTCATGCAGTGTCACTTAGTATTATTCCCTGATCTCCTAGGTCTTCTACCAAGTAGTGAAAAAAACTTTTTTTCCCCCATTTAAGCTGTAAATATCTTCACTCTTTCCTTGCTCTGCCTAGCACAGCAGTAATCCCATGACCAGAGGCTGACTCACTTCTGCATAAAAAGTAGGAGCAGACCTGGTCCCCAAAAGGCTTAGAGTGCCAGCATCAAGTGAGTGGGGCTGTCAGGTCAGCCCTTGATAATGTGGCAAAAGAACTCGAATAAGGGGAACAAGAATTCCTAATATATTTCCTTAAAACAATAGCCAATTATTATGTAAGTGACAGCATTTAATCTTGGAGGCTAGAAATATAATTTGGATCTATTCTCTGTTTGTGAACCATGCTGATGGAAATCTCTTTCAACAACTGGAAAAGTTTGAACAGCAGTTCCTTTGAACTGCTCATATGGACCAGTCCTGAAGCAATTTTGATAAGTAAATCAATGGATTCATATGAAGTTGTAGAACATTTCCTTTGGGTGAAGTTTATACCAAGCCCCATCAAGGATAACTATGTGGATATAATTACAGGAATCATTTTTCTAATGGGGATGATTTTTCTAACTGCCTAGTTGACCAATCATACTTTACATGATCATTAGTAACTCAAGGTAATCAGTAGGATATTTTGTTTTATGATATGACAATCTTTAAACAACCCCATCTGTTAGGAACATGACCCATAAGAGAGTTTTTAACTGCGTTGCATAAAAATCATGCTAAAAAAGTACAGAACCAGAGAATACTAGTCTCTTATGGAGCCTTCAAGTAAATTGTCAACTTTAGGAGTAGCAATAAATATAACTAAATAGGCTTCTTGAAAATTATTTTGATTTCTTTCTCTATTCCATTATTAAGAACTCTAAAATAATGTATTTCACTTAGGAAACCCAAATGGTGTAAGACCACCACTAACTTGTTGCAGATCAACTGCTTTGTGTTGCTTTGTAGTAGCTGGAACACGCTGGTAGATTCACATCTAAACAGGCTCCAGCAGCTATTTAATATCTTTACTCTTACACGGATTCCAATTTATTTTTCCATTTAAGTCAATATGAAATCAGAAACCCAAATGCATCACTGCCGGTGAATGATGGTGGCTGTCAGCCTGGGCTCTGTAGCCATTACAAGTAAGAGTAAATCAGAGCATGCCCAAGGCTGTAATAATTTATGCTGGTGACATTTACTCCAGGTGGTCAGGGATTATAATATACCAGAAAGTCATGTTTTCCCCCACTTTACATTACATTAATCATAGCTTAGCTAAATATAAAGATCCAGCTTCAGGTTCAGTTGTGTGTCATATCTGCTACCAACCAAAACTCAAAATCAGTTGCTATGACTTAAAGCATTGCTTAGTTCATCTTTATTCAAGTACTCAAATTTTTAGAAGGATTTTTTAGAAATCAATTATTTCTTATTTAGAAAATACTCAGCCATGTGGCAAGTCAGTCATGAAATAATTTCCAGCTTCCTAGCTGTAAATCAAAGCTTGCGGCCTGACAAATCATTAGTTGTTTTTATCTTCCGATTTAATAGCTGTGTTCTACACTGTATAAATGGCTTAGGAGCATTAGGGGTTTTAGTCTGTACCAACTACATTGTTGGTGCTTGTTTTAAAATATTTATAAGTCTGCTGTTAAGAACAAATCATTTTCTCAATCTGTTTCACTAATAGAAATTATTTATAAGAGTATCATTAATTATTTAGGTTTTCCTGGTATTATATTTGCATTAATAATTAAATGCATATAATTATTAAATCATATAAATAAGATTTAGTTGCATTGATGAGCTGAAATGCAAACAGCAGGTCCGTCACTGGCTGTAAACACATGGAAGGAGATACTCTCAGTAACAAGCCCCTTCCTTACTCCTCGTCCTGGTGGGAGCCTGCTGAGCTCTGTAGTTTCCGTCTGGGCACGAGGCCTGGGATGTGGATGGAGCCGGTGGCCTTGGCTCCTCTGTGCCGCCTTTCCAGGCGGTGGGAAGGGAGGATGGTGCTCCCGGAGTCACAGCATGGCAGAGGGAGCAAGCAGTGGTGGCTCCCTCGCTTGTATCTCGTACAAACATAATTATACTATGAGTAAAATGTGGCCTATTTCTGACCCTGGTTTTGATCAAGTTAGATGAGGTTTAAAAGCCTGTCATTACCTACATGAAGTCTGCTGGTGATTACAGTTCCTCAGCCTAAAACGTGGGCTAATAGAGCCCCACTGTTATTTCTAGCCTTGCCGTTACCAGGGGTTGCACATGTTTAGTGATTATGTTCAGTGGCCCGTGTGTGCACATTGCACAGTGGTCACACGTAAAATCTCTACCTATTCTGGGAAGAGGCGGGGGCCGTGTTGTGGGACTGTTCACTGGCAGGGCAACAATTCATCATCTGGAACGTGGCACCTGAAGACCTGAGGTCTGGACTAATGACAGTACTTAGAAAGCTGGTTTAAAATGTTTTTCTGTTCAATTTTGAGGCAGAGAGAGGCAGTCGGTGTCAGTAGCCCTCCTAGAAGCTTTCTGAGCAGACGCCTTCTTGGATTCTGTCTTTCTGTGCCCTTGGATATCTAATTAATCACAGATTAAAATTGTCCAAGAGATTATAAGCAGAGTCCGTTTTTCAAATGGGAATTGCTGATTTTCACAGGAAATAAGCACCTGTTATAAAGAGCTGCCCTTAGATGAATCCAGCCATAACATGTTCATACATGTTTATTATAGCACACACTGTTTTCAGTACCAGGTCTTTATCTGCTAGTGCAATCCGGAAATCTTTAATTCCGTGCTATCATTGTGACTCTTTATTTTTTTTTTTTTTTTTTTGCCTATTTTCAGCCGTACTGGCTGAGAGAGTAATAAAAGTGATAATAATTTCAATGGCTTTCCAGGCAAAAGGACCCAAGGGAACACTTTTTGACCATGTCAACTACATGGAGAAAGAACGGAGCTGATGCTAACTTACATAAACTTTTAATTTGAGGATTATGTTAGAAGTGAATCATAATCTTCGAGGAGTAGTAGTACATTAACTTGTTAACTAAGCTAACTTAACCATAACTGTGAACATGATGTTAATTACCTGACATACCCCTTATAATTATGTTTCCAATGTGATGTAAGTTGTAGAGAATTTATTTTCCAAAAATCATGCATTGCCAGAGTGTATATTCCAATAAGGAGAAAAAAAACGATTGGAGAAGAAGAAATTTCTTCTTATATTGATATAAAATTTACTGATATGTCTGTAATATTCTTTTGGCTAAGTTTTACTTTTTTATTATTATTATTTTTTGGTGATTTGGTTGGTTCATTTGCTTAAAAACTAAACCATAATAAGAAATATTCAGTGAAGAGATGCAAGGTGCGTTCAATTTGTGGGCGCCATGGAAAGCTAACGGAGCAGAGGACGGGCTGTAATAGACCTGATGTGTTTTTAGAAAGAGTGAATGATCAGTGAACGTCGGAAAGGAGCACAGAAATAGACTGCAAGCATCATACCTTAATGGTTTTAGGTTACAAAGAAGTCTAATTGCTTATGCAGTGGTGGAGAATCAGGAATTAGGAAAGTCCTGACAAGAATTGCCCTCAATAAATTGCTAAGCTGTAGTCTACCTGTCCAGTGATCTGTCATACACAATCCTCTGTGGTTTGGTTATGTACAACTGTTGCATCTAATCCTAGACTGTGAATTTGTAAGAGCAATTTTTTATTACACTTTTTTTTTGCTAACTCAGGGGGATCTCCATCTGTAAGCTATTTTATATTGAGCTAGCTCAAACTATATCTGATTCTCTTCTACTAAAATTACTTTACTTAAATTATGTATGCCTAGACATATTTACACCTTAGATCAGCCACATGGGTATTCATACTTACCTGTGAATTCCCTTCATCATCTTCTTTTCAAGCACAGATCAAGTACCTGCTTAATTCTGTTGCAGGTTGTATATTCTATATGAAAAAAATGTTGTAAATGGTGGGAGGGGGAAGAAGAGTCAATGCTATATTATGAAGATCGTGCCCTTCAAAATGTGATCAAGTTTCCGATGGTAGCACACCGGATGCAAACACTGAAACTCCTGAATTACACGAATGGGCATTGATCGACCTTCCTGGGTTACAAATAGCAGGAGTAGCTTCAGCAGTCCGTGGCTTGTTGCAGATTTTAAAAACTGTCCAGAACCCCGAGGAAGATCAGGTCTTCACTGAGTTTTCTGTATCTGAGCATCTGTAACAGCCCTTGCTGAGCTCACCTGCACCTAGCTCAGGTGCATCTGCATTAGATATAAGTGCTTCTTTTTGCTTGAAATATAAGCTGTATCTTTGTATAGCCAAGTTCTGTAGGATAGTTTTTATGTGATTATTATTATTATTATCCTCCTATTAGGTTTAAATAAAGGTATTAAGTTCCAGGCTTGTCAAAAGGAAGTCCTCTGATTTAAGCATGTAATTGTTCCATGTCATGTTATCCCTACCACAACTAAAGAAATACTCCTGCCTCAGCTGTCAGTGCTTAGATCTGTCAGATGATAAGGGCACAAAGTAAGCGTATATAATATTGTTAAAGCTAGACACATGGGCAGAAATGGCAGTAGCAGATTGGAAACAGCTCGCTCTCGTCAATAGAGATTTTTCCTCTCTGAACTCTCATCCAATTTGCAAGTAATTAAAATTTAATGCTCTTTAACATGATTAGGCAAAAATCTTAATCATAAGGCAGATTGACCTGCATGTCTGATAGACAGAAAAAATGCAGCCTTACACAAATTTCTTCTGATTACAATTCTCGGTGCAACCAGTTATTTGGGAACGAGATTCCGCAGACTCTGGACACAAGGGTATCAACAAGTGGCTTTGAAAGTTGATTAAAGAACCAGAGCCAACTTATGTCATCTTAATGAGGTGTGTGATACTATCAAGCTGTACTTAGTTTTCAGAAGACATGCAGAGTTTCTTTGCAGATGGTGCTTTTTGTTGAAGGGCAGTCATTGAAGGGAATTTTAAAATGAAAATAAAAGTAAGAGTTGGATTGGATCTTGATCAATTCTAGAGCTGCTGATGATAAGATAATGAATTTTGTTAGTAGAGTAATAGTAGTTCGACGTGATATATATTCAGATTGGTCAATAATAAATTCAGATTGGAAAACAGAAAGTTTTCTGGGCTTTATCCAAGTGAGAAGTAGTAGAACAGGTTTCCAGACAAGGCAGTGCATGAAAGACATAACAGAATTGAAAAATCAGTAAATTAAAAGTTAAATGCTGTGTGCATGTGTTTATGTGTTAAGTTTGCTGTTATCCTCAAGAGGGGGCTTGTAAGACTGCTGGTTGTCATTTGTGGATTTTTTGCCTGATATTCATCTGCTATTTTATCACTGAGACACTAAATAACACTACGTATTTTGTAAGTTTTCTTAGCTTTCACTTTTATTACAGTGAATAACTTTGTATCATCAAAAAATCTAATGATTTCATCCCTTTCCTAGGTCATTTGAAACCAATTGAGCAGCACAGCCCCCAGCATAAGTCTATGCAGGATTTTCACTGTAAAAACTGACCATTTGTTTCATAAATGCCATTTCTGGTCTTCTAATTGCTTAAAGATCCATGCGAGGACCCTTGGTTAAATACTGTTGCAGCTTGATTTCCTCAGGAGTACTTGATTAAAAGATCGCATTGAAAACTCTTCACATATTTCAGATATCTGCAGAATGTCACTACCCCTGCAAAGGTGCTTACTTGTGGCCTTTATATATCTTTGTGAATCTGCTAATTCTATTTTTAAGTGTTCCTGACAAGATTTTCTGAATTCCTCGTGGAATTCTTTTTAAAAACTGAATCATGTTCGGCATCTTCCATTCCTGAGCTACTGTAGCAGACTGAAACAACTAGACGACGCAGTTTGTGTAGTAGATTTGAGGCCATCTTCAAGAGGATGCTTCCCATGGGGAGAAAACATGTAAAAGACAAAAGTAAATTGGGCTGAATCCTGGCTAGTGTCAGCTGGCAGGTTGCAACTGTAGTGTGCTGACGATGTCATCTGAAGTGAACTGAGCAAATAGTCAGAAAAAAATAATTTTGTGAATGATTTGCGGATTATGAATCATTACAGATTGCTTCAGTGTAAGAATTAACATTCTTATCTTGATACTATTTTCAGTATAGAATAGTTCTATTTAATGAAGACAGATTCCACCTGAAGTATTTCCATTTAACAGTGCTTATTTGTCTCAGATAGTATTTAAATGTGATTAGAGTTGGCATGTGCAATTATTCTGTGTGGAGATCCACGTTCATATCAAATTTGAAGTCAAATACTCAGTGGAACAGGAAACTTTCAGTTACTACTATAGATGCTTGATTGCATTAATATCAATATTTATGCCACTATAAAATATGTTTATGACATTGTAATTGATAAGGCTATTAATGCTACGTAGGTTTAGCACTTACAATTATACTGCTGTAAACCTAATTTATAGTTATGGTAATAATCTCTAGCATTCAGCATGAGATCTAAAAGCATTTTGGGAATCCATGAAGGATTCTTTGATGCAAATTCTAGATTTCCATTTCTAAATAAAAATGCTTTTGCAGACCAATTTGAAAATTTTCTCAATCTACTCCAATTTTTTCTTCTCGATTGTGCTACTTTTGTAGCTATATCCTCATGGAGAAAGCTTCTCCATGCTTTCTGAAACAATAAGAGAGAAGCACATATAACCTAAAGAGCCTTTGGAAGTGTGGGAGCTGCTGATCTTTTTGTCCTGTGGGCATAAACAGTATGCATCTTGCCATGATTTTTTTTATCATGTCAGGAAGATATTTAAAAAAAAATAAAAAAAATAAAGAGCCGGAGACTTCAACTTTTTAATCTATTAATTTTTGGTTGCATAGACTTTTTCTTACTGCCATGAGGAAAAAGATTTACACCACAGGAGGACGTAAAACCATGTTTTTGTGAAATCCAGCTGCATGTAAATGAGCAAACAGCTCCTCAGGAACTGCCTCTTCTCCTTTTGTTAAGCAGGTGTGGAAGTTTTCCAGAAATGTCTTTCAGGCACTGCTGCAAATTCTGAATTGAAATGGAAAATCATTTCTATTTCCCTTTGGGGGGGGAGGAGGTGGAAATCTGTTTTATTTGAAGATGCTTAATGCTATCCAAGTCCTGTTACGCTTTCTGCAGTCAGAGACGGCGGGAGTGGGGACAGGCTGCAGCAGCTCTCAGGTCTGCAGCCCTGTGGGCAGCTGTCGTGGGCCATATGATCCCCTCCCTGAGGAACTTGCATCCTACTGGACATCCCCCGTTGCCCTTTAAGCAAGGGGTCTGCTTAAAAAGAAATTAAAAATAAAAAACTTATGTGGGTATGATATAAAGTGAATTATCCCTTTTTTCTAGGCTCGAATGAGCCCAGAGGTGAGGAAAGTGAGGGTGCTGGATGGGTTTCCCCCAGCGTGTGCTGGGTGCCCAAGCAGCACCTGACGTGGCTGCCCAGACCTCGAGGGCAGGTAAGGATGTTCCCTACAGCGACACGGGGAGTTCCCGGCTTTCCACAGTGCTTCTCTTCAGCCCGTGCTCACGCTGAACGCTGGTGCTCACCTCTGAACTGAGGTCCTTGGAGAGGGACCGAGCTCCCCGGGGAGGTCAGTGCGGCTGGAGGACACGTCCTCTGCACGTGAGGGTGAGGAGAGGCACCGGGACACCCTGCCAGCCCTGACGTGGGCAAAAACGCGTGGCCCTGTGCGGATCTTAATGAAAACGGTATCACAACATTTATTTAAATGCACTTCTCCAAGTCTCATTAACTTCAAACAAGAGGAGTCATATTCTATTTAACTAGACTTCACATTGAGCCATTTTTCATTTACAGTATATTCCTAAAGGTAGAAGCAGCAGGGAGATGAAATGACTTCATTTACTGGAATTACAGCTTCTTTTGTACAAAACGTTAATCATCTTATATATGACAACCTTATGCTTAATGTTGCTGGAATGTTCTTCATAAAACATTATTTTGTGAATGCAGAGACTCTCCTACTGAGCACATTTCAGGTTTCAGTGGATGTACTAATCTAGTTTGAATGTATGTAGTATTTAATCTTAATTATGATGCTGAAGTCTATACAATGTTAATTATTCATTTTGCATGTTCCTTGCACTTTATTGTAATTCATAATTTCCTTAATCAAACCGTAGCTTTTAATTACGACTGTAAAATTTGGGTGAAACCTGCCTGGTAAGCATAAGCAGAGCTTTCTGTTTTGCCTGGATCTCAGGGTATGATGACAGGGGGAAATTTGCCGAATTGGTGAGGAAAAACATGTGAAATTACTAAGATAGCGGTGCCTCCGTGGCTCCTGGTCTGCAAGGAGCAGCACGGACTCCTCCACTCGTGTTCTCCCGGCTGCAAATCACAAGGCCTGAGAGCATGGGGGGTGCTCAGTCCGACCGCCCTGCCTCCTCTTCCTCACTACCAGCTCGTGCTCAGCTCCCGCAGGTAGAACAGGGCTGATTTCTTTGAAAAGCTTGAAAATTGGCCAAGGAGTCTGCCAAAGCGCACAGGAAAAACAAACCTGAATAGAATTAGAAGAAGCCGTTCTGATTCCTGCATCCTTAAAACGGATAAAAACAGACGTATAAATTCAGTAGAAAAGCAGGTGAAGACAGTGAAGTAAACAAATGGTGGTGAGGATTATTTTGGCTAGACATTAGGAGTAGAGAGGATGGCTTTTTTAAAGTAAGGCGAGACGAGGTTATTTTAGAGCAGCACCTTTTACTTGCTGCAGCTTTGTGTATAGAAATAGGCTATAAAAATAAACAAATGCCAAGTTAGATATGCTGGGAATATTGGAGATGATAGCATCATGTTTCAGCAGCAGCCTTCAGCTGAATATTCATATTCACAACAATATGACACAATAGAAGAGTAAGATCTGTTTTTCGTGGATTTTGTTCTATTTTAAATGCATACATTTTTAAATAGAAAACTCCTCAAAAATGACTAAAGGGAACACAGATCACAAATGTGCAAGCAACTAGCACGCAACTCGGAGATATCCCCCCTCCTTTTCTTTGTATTCTTGCTGGAGTCCTAGAGGAAAATACTTAAGGTTCCTATTATCATCTGGAGAAGACTAAAGCATATATAGTCCCATAAAGGAAACCTTTGTGTCTTAGCAAGTGTGTTCTTGCAACCCCTTGCCATGCCAAATTTACAGCAAGCTATTGATGGAAGTTACTTGTGAAATCACCAGGGAGGAAATCGCATCTTTTTAGCCTGGAAGATATATTGGCAAATACGAACTGCCACATAAACCTTGCTGGGAGCTGCAGCTGCAGCGCCACGGCGGTGCGCCGTGTCGTGGCTCATACTGCTCCTTTGCTCGGATGCACGTTGGCAGATCCCTGGTCACTTGAGGAATATATCACTTGTAACTTCAAGAACGCTCTTGCCACAGGACTAGAACTCGCTCGTCCTTATTGAGAGGCCAACACAGCATGGTGTCCTGCGGCTGGGAGA
Organism: Crypturellus tataupa; assembly: GCA_034781795.1. Classification (NCBI taxonomy): domain Eukaryota; kingdom Metazoa; phylum Chordata; class Aves; order Tinamiformes; family Tinamidae; genus Crypturellus; species Crypturellus tataupa. Next base: position 961,637 of record JAWLRI010001026.1, read on the forward strand.
GGGCAGGTCTCCTGTGGCGTATCGAGAGCAGGGGTTCCGGTATAGTGAACCAAAGATCCTTTATTGAGTATCAGATAAAACTTATGTACAGTCCTGGATACAGTCCTTATTTGCCTAAAAGCAGGTGAAGCACAGCTAACCAAATAAACCAATAATCCAAAGGATTGCGTCAAGACTATCCAATCATCGTCTTGGTCAAGCAGCAGCCATACAGTTGCTTTTGCTCCTCGTTTGCTCGTAGTGCAGCTGCACTGCCGTCCTTGAGGTTGGTTCTCTACTACCAAGGCAACCCATACAACTGTCCTTGAAGCGGACCTCCTCAGTCTCCTGCGTGAGGCAGTGCATGCTGGCACGGTGTCTGCAAAGCC
>JAWLRI010001026.1:962104-982950 GCA_034781795.1 Crypturellus tataupa
GTGCTCTGCTTGTGTCTTGAGAGCACTGGGCAAGGGCAGCGGTGAACCAACCTGACGGGGATTCGGATCCCCAAGGAAGCCATTTCCGTGCGGAATTTCTTAGTGTCTCGGCACTGGGGTCACTGGAAGGTGAACCACCCAGAGCGCAGAGCCTGTTTCTGCAAGAGAAGCACAAGCAGCATATATCAATATATCTCGTTAGTTCTGCACTCGTGAAATGACCTGTAAGAGGGAAAATGAAAGTCCTATTGAAAAAAAAAAATCTGTGTTTTAGGATGTATTTTCCTTATGTGTTTGAAACTTCAGTCCTGGCTCACACCTAGACCTTGCAGTGTTCAGAGTCTCTCTCTGGGCAAAATAACCTTGCTGTGGTGTTGCCTGCTCTGCCCTGGTGATCATGGAGAGCTGCTGAGCCAATCTCCTTATCCCTATGCACGTCCTTGCCACTTACGGACAGGCAGCAGGAAACTGTTGGGTTTGGCAGATGGACTTGCTGTTTTCCAGAGCCACAATTGCAGCCAAAATGTCCCTCTTGTTGGGATTCCCTCCTCCATGCACTGCAATAATCAAAAATAGTCTGGAGTTTTATCACCCAAAGTACTAGCTCTCACTGGGAGATTTTGCTCCAGAGCGCCCGCACAACCTGTGTGTTGTGACATGTGTTTCCTGTCCCCGTGCCCTGTTGCCATGTACACAGTGCAGTAGAGCCACTTGGAGAGTGGGACCTCACAAAATTTTACACGCATTTGTAATAGCTTGCAGAGATGCTGCATTATTTTTTTAAGATCTGTCTTGATTTTTTCAAAATACTTCCAGAAAGAATAGAAAGCCATGCTGAAAGTGTGTATGAAATTTATGATGGGAATATATTACTTGTGAATCTTCCCTGCATGTTGTTATTAATAATTAAGATTCTGCATTTTCGAAGCATTTGCAAATATATTGGGTTTTTTTGTTTGTTTGTTTCTTTTTCAGTTATACTGCAGAATTTAACAGTGGCATTTTAGTAATGTGTTGCTGTGAATAAACCAAGGATCCTCTGATATACAGTGTAGAAGTGATTGGAACCGTAGCTTTCATAAGCAAGTGCAGATTGGTGGTGTTATTTTTGGATAGGCTGATTTTGTGGAGACTTTTTTTGTCTTATTTGGTAGATCTGATGTATTTGAAGATAGGGGGCTATGTGAATTTAACATAAAAGTTCAAAAGAAGAGTTCTCTTGGTTTTAACACATTCCTCTCATCAGCCCTGTCCCAGAACCGATGTCCTTTTGTTGCAGCTGCTCAAAGTACACGGAGTGTGGAAGAGGAATTTGCTCTCCACTCAACTACCAGCCACACAGGATCTCTGCCTTTTACCAACAGTCCATTAGAGCAGTCCATTTCACTAACAAGGGTATTGAATGTAGGCAAAAGAATATGTTTTATTAATTTCCATTTTCCTGCAAATTTTAAAACAAAGGGGTAGTATTCTAGGATGCCAAAAATTGCCTAAGAAATGGCTTTAAAATGTATTTTAAACATCTCTCTACTGCTGGAGTTTCAAAGATATCTATTTAAACCATTATGTTTCTTCTTATTTATTCTCTTATTCATTTCCCATTTTCCTATGCCATTCTTTTCTAAGGTTTGACCCCGTAGTATAACTCAAGGCAGTAGAAAAATTCCAGGAATAATAGAGCACTTTGAAGCTTTTCCTATTGTTCTCGAGTTTTCTTCTGTCGACTTTTACATCTGTTAATATTCCCATTGGTCATCTCCCAGCTCTCTTGTGTTTGTGTGACTCCTGGCACCTCTCTGTGCACTGGCTGCCGTGGTCTGCAGCCCTTTGGGATGTTCAGCGGGTTGAAGATTGTTGTATGAGATTGTATAGAAAAGATAGTGATGCATATATGATATCCTAATAAGACTATAACCTGGTAGAAGTCATTTCTTATTGCAAAAGAATAGCTATCTGGAATTTTATTTTAGAAAGAATCATTTTACATGATTTAAAATTTATCATGGTGTTTGACTAGATTCAGAAAAATACAGGGGAGCAGGCACAGAGAAGATGGAATAATCAATGGCATATCATATTAATTTATTTTCATAAATCATTTATGAGCAGTCTTTGCTGCTTTGTTTGTTATGTTTGTGAACTATTAGCTGAAGGATTTATGCAGGTGATTTCCACCTGGGGTCTGTTTGCAAATTTTTCAATGGGTTTATTTATTGCCATAAACCGTGGTATAGGCTTAATCACCTAAATCACACGGTATTTCTTCTTCTTTAATGGGTTGTTCAAAAAATAGCACAAATAAATTTGTAATGAAAATCTTACGGTTTGTATTTGTCTAAAATACATCTAAAACCCAATATTCTTGCTAATCCTTTTCTAAATACTTAGGGCAAGCTGAAATCGAACCATACATATGTTTACAGGTAGTAAATAATGTCTGTGGCTAAATCAGACCATATTATATAGTATTGACCTGATTGTAACTGAAAGTACCGAAACCGTATTGCTTAACTCTGTAATATAAAATTGAAATTTTGTTTTAGAAGCAACAAATCTACTTTGTTTACAGCCATTTCAAAGAAGACAGAGTGCTCTGATTTGCTTTTAAGTCATCACAAAGAAATACTTTTTCTCTCAGCTGCCTGGCACAACCTCACTGAAGGGAGCTGGCTGTGGCTCCCTGACAGTTTCTTGCCCTGTCCTAAATGAGAACACAAGATGCCCCAAATCCCCCAAAGGATTTTTTTTTTTTTAATGTAGTGATGTATCTTCTAAGAGTACCAACACCTAAGCTCCTGCTGTTTTTTAATGTATTTTCATACTTGATAACCACATGTTAGTCTTTAAAAAACTGTAAACAAAAGCCCAGATGTATGAAACACAATAGGAATAAGTAAAATATGAGCTCTACATAAACTCGTTCATCCACTTCTGTAGAGTTTCTATTATCAAGGAAGGAATATTCCCTTGACAAGACCTTTTAAACATGTTATGTTCATTGTTGAATGACAAATGTATACTGTTTAAAAATAAGATATTAATATTTCCTAAGGAATTAGGAAATTTATAAGAAATTAAATATATAGAAATAGTGCTCACATTGTGCTGAGATGGCTGAAGGCCAAGATTATGATGGACCTTCTGTGCTTTGTACTCTTATTTGGTTTCAGCTACTGGAGTTGTTACTCCTCCTAAGTATATTGCATTTAAAAATATACAAGAACTGTGAGAAAAGATTGTAATGATTTTGGTTCTTTGGTATAACTAGGCTGACAGAATATTCATGTTGAAATGCTAGCCTATCATTATTCCAATTGATTTTACCAAATACCCTGTCTTTCATTATCATTTCTAGCTGTTCTTGAATTTAATACTACCTGGATCATTCAATAATACTTGCTTATGCTTTGTCACACGAAAAATCTTAAGAATGAATTCAACATGCACTTGTAGAACAGAATTGTAATTTGTACTTGAAAATTAAGCACCTGGAAGTGCTACAGAAGTACTTCTCTTAAATAACTCATACATTTAATAATAATCACTCTCTAAAAAAAGACAGAATTCTGTTCTTGTTTGTGACTTGTCAGAGTGGCAGTTAAACAGGGTTTAGGGATCCTCTTCAGAATATTGTCAGTGGTTTCATTGCTTGGCTTGAGAGAGTTCATCAATTTTCCTGCATCTTCATGTGAGCAGTGCAAAATAAACTGTTTCCCTCGTAATGGGGTAAAAATGCTGGATGCCCAAGCCCCTGGCTCCCGTTGTGCTGTTTGCTCTGCAGAGGGTCCCTGGGATCTGCTGCAGGTGGGTCTGCAGCCACCCTGCAATGTGCACGGGGTCATTTGCAGGCCGGCCTCAAAGGCAATGGCTTCAGACTGAGATTCTGGCCTCAACACTCACCAAAAAAAAGACATAAATTACTTGGGTGCCACTCGATAGCACGAGGAGGGGTTGGGAAGGTTCGGAACGGGCTCTGGGGCGCTGAGTGTCAGGGCCGTGCAGGCAGTGCAGGTCATTACTTTCTCCCCTTAGAAGGGGATTACTGCGTTACCGCGTCCGACAAAAGCTTTACAGGCACAAAAGCAAATGCGTTCAGCACAAGAGAAATCCAGAAATGATTCTGTAAGCCAGAGGAGCACCGATTCACAGTGACGTGAGAGGTCCTCTCATAAAGGGATTCTGCAAGGGAAATAAAGCATTTTTTATTCCCTAATGAGGGGTAACTCAGTTGACAAGAGCAAATCTTTCTGGGGCTTTGGCTGTACCTCGAAATAACTTCAGATAGGAGAGGGCAACGCAGCTCCTGGCTGCATCGCGGTTTGGATCCATTCATCGGGGAGAATGCGGCTATGGGACCTCAGCTCCAGTGCCGTATGGGCGACTAATGGCTCCTTATCAAAGAAACCTAAACATTTTGAAATGAAATAGAAATTGGGCCTTTTTTCCAGGCTTTTCTTATTTTATTTTATTTTTTTTTATCAGCTTCAGGTACTCTTTGTAAACAATTTGAAGAGTTCTTGCTTGAATCGGCCTGGGCTCAGTAGGAATTTGCGTTTAACAATGAGTTGAACTTTAATAAGCTGGTACCCATGGCTGTGCCACGTTGCTTCAAGAGATACAAAGCCTGCGAGTCAAATCAAAGAGAAATCTGGAGAATTCTAACTGTCAGACAGAAACAGAAGCAATTATGCTAGCACGGTTACTGTGTTGTTGTTGTTGTAGTTGTCGTTGTTGTTTTTGGTCTTTAAAAGAAAAGAACAATTTACTTCAGTTTCCTCACAGCCACTTCTTTATTCCAGAACTTTCTTTATTCTGTTTTTGTTCGAGAGGGGAAGGGAGACTGTTGGAGACAAGTTTATTACAGATTTGCAAATCTGAAGACTGTGTTCCTGCTTGTGCTTGGAATAAACAATGCTGCCAGCTCCTGAAGTCATGAAAGCAAAAATGAGGTTACATGTTCAATGGCTCTTCTTCAGTTTTGCTAGCAGAGACATTTTGTTAACATCAGTATGAACATTTAGATTTAGTATTCTGCCAAAAAAAAAAAACCCTACGAAACATAGGCAAAAGGCTGACATCTAATTCAACAGATGTAAATCTATAGACATCTTTGCAGTTTTTATCCACTAAATAAAGGTTTGAGTAAGGCAAAAAAATGGCTAAAATTGCAAAATTGCAATAGAAATAGCTCTTGTATATTTTTTCTGTCTTTTAAGTGAGTTTAAGTCTGAATAAGTCTTTTCACAATAATTGATCATTTCCAATAATATGATATTATAGAAGACTGGCAATACCTGAAACTAGAAAATGTAGCAAAATTCTAAAGCTAACTAATTTGAGTGTTTAGGTTCTTTTAATTGCTATGTGGTTCAAACTAACTTTGAAGAAATGCTTCTGAGATTACTGTACTGTAAGTGGCTGTTCACAGTAAATTCTATAGTAGGAGATTGCTGAGACATGCTATTCGCATTTTGCTTCAAAATTAGCAACTTAAGCAGTGTTTGCTAATATAATTGAATTAAATATTCAGGAGGCAACCATGTGATCTTATACAAGCCCTGGAAAGAGAATGTGTTGTAATCTTACTACTACTAAAACATATTGATAGATAAGAAATAGAGTAGTTAACTGGAACATATGGTTGGCATCGCTAAAACAGGCCTGTCTGCATGCCAAGAAGTTACTGAACGCAGCTGTAAAAGATTTGTTAATTGTGGACATCCTCAAAGGAGCCAGCTGATGGCCAAGGCTTTAGTGCCTGTTCCAGCTGCATCGCAAGAGGGAATATTTGCTGTACATCTTGGTGGGTTCGCAGCCTGAGCTTGGGCGTTAGTGACCCGAGCTCTTCCTGCAGGTCTTGCTGCTCCTGGTCCCAGCAGCACGAGGCCAGGGTGGTCATTGATGCCAGCGCGCGGCACCGGGCGGCCTGGGGTGAGTGTTTGATTTCAGTGTTGCCGGAGGGTCTTCAGCTGCTGATCTGTGGCTGATACTTTGTGAACTACATCGGGAAGTGCTCTGGAAAAGACAGTGGTCCTGAGGCTTTCTTCAACCGCTGAGTTCATTGCACACCACGTGATCCCACGAGCGTGCCAGGGAAGTTAACGGGCCCTGGGTTTCCGCAGAGGAATGTTTGTGAATGGTTGAGCATGCCTCAGATAGGCTGGGCTTGCCTGTGTGTATGTGTGTGCTGAGGTTTTATATAGGGAAAAGATCTGCCACGATCAGCTTGTTTGCCAAGAGCTTATAATGCCCCCATGGACACTTCGGAACTTGCTTTGGAAAAGGAAGTGTTTCTGTAAATGCTTAGATTGCTAAGCTAGGAAAAAATAGAATGGAAGAGAAAAATAATTAGTTACATTTTAATCAACAGAACAAAATGATTTGGTATTTCTCTAAGTTTTTTTTCTTAAATGAAGATTTGTCTTACCTTTTCCCTATTAAAAGTATGTAAGATCTAGGTCAAGATATGTGATTTAACATCGAAATGAAGCAACAAGAGCAGCATTTTACTTTCTTTGAATTTACTTTGTGTAATTGCATTTTAATGAGCTAATTGCATTTTAAAGCCCTAAAATGAGCTCAAATATTGTAGTGCAATAGTGACCACGTGGTGTTCTCAGTGAAGGTTCAAAGCAAGACTCTATCACCTAAAAATAATATTTCTAGTTTCAATGCTGAAAAGATAATGCATACATATAAATATATAAAGAGATAAGATGTTTGAATCAATTTATATATAGTACCATCATTTGTTGCTTTCTGTTTATGTTTCTATTCTGAATCTTTTTATGGAGACCAGGTAACAAGGATTGGAGAACCATGTTAGCTAGCTTTGTCCCAGGATTTCCCAGAGCAGTTGTAGGGCTGGAGCTGAAAAAGACATCACCTTGGCTTGATGAACTTGCTTTATACCCTGTGAGTCATCAACAGCCTTGCAGGTTAGATGTGATCCAAATGTTGGAATTGAGTTCAGCTGCGGGGTTTCTCTAAGTGAGGCACAGGTGGAAGTGTTCAAGTCTCGGCTAGTTCGTGATACAGGTAGTGTTAGTGCTTTGGGGCCGGATTTGGAGGGCACTTTGTGGGTTGCTTCTTCTGTGGCAGTGTGTTTTATTTGACTGTGAGCTCTGCTAAACTCTGCATCGCAGAGCACATCTGGCAAGATGGAGATGATGCTGATTGTTTCTCACAATACAGTGATGCTAAGTGGACAAAAAGGAAAAATGAATAAGAATGATAAGATTCAGTTGGCAGATGCTTATGTTGAACACATCTGAATATACCATGTATTAAGAGGCTTTCATGAGCTTTGATTTTTAAGATTCAGTTGCTATCCCTTCCTCTTTTATGTGATCCCAGTTATTACTGGTTTTAGAAAAATGCAAGTTAAATTACAGAATAATCATATGCTTCTGGTATTTATTTTTCTCATTACAAAACATATCACAAAAACAGTAATAATATACAAGAGGCACATAGGTGTTTGCTGACGTTCCTATCCCCAGGTAGCGTGACTGTTAGCCTAATTGCCCAGGTACTTAAAGTGGCAGTGGGAAAGGGGGATTTGGGTCACAAAACTGTAATTAGAAAGTTTTTTTGTAGAGAAGGCTTCAGTTAATGAATCATGCTCTGAAAGAGGCTCCTACGTGTCTCAGGAGTTGCATAGCTACCTCTGCTCTGATCTCTGAGTGCCTCTCAAATATTTAAAGCAGGGAAAAAGCATAACTGTTTCTCATTCTTTTCCTGCAGCTCTTTGAAAAATGTAATCTTACCAGTTTGTAGGAACTTTGTTGGTAGAGTTCAGCAGGCGTGTTGTTTGTGTTTAAGGGAATGAATTATTTAAGGAAAGCTAATTTAAATAAATGAGTTCTGCAACTGTATATAAAAGATTTTTATTTTATTCCATCCTAGTTTTTTGTTGCAGTAATAAGCTTTCATGTGTAAATGGCTTTGATACTTTTGGGATAACATTTATGTAAACCATTCAAAGCCATTTCAGAAGGAAGACACTCTGAATTTGTTCAAGCCAACTTGTCTACAAATGTCCTGAAATCTGGATTTGAATTATGAAATAGCATTAAGAACCAATTCACATAAATGAGTAATTGGAAGTTAAATACTTATACCGTGCATGCTTGCTGCTTGTTGCCTTGATGTATACCTAGTGATTTCATGTTTAACTCCTAGTTAAAGCATTGTGGACTGCTCAGAATATCAGATAGGTCATGGTCAACACTGTCAACACTAAATGTACGTGGATTTCCAGCTTGTTGGAGGCTTTGTGTCCAGCTGATGCTTCTGGAGAGGCCAGAGTTTGTCCCCTCAAGAATCTGGCTGTCACTGTACTATGTATAGTGAGGTGCTTTAGAGGCTCTTGGCAGAGGTTAAGAGAACTTGGAATCTTGTTGACCCTGAATAGCAAAAGCATTAGTAGATATACTTAAGACTGTATCAAAATTACTGTTTTTATTTCTTTGTTTCTTTGATGTTATTTTTGATGTAGAGCGATGAAACCAGGGAGCTGCTTTTCCACCTACCTTATTCCTTTTTGTTCCTGACAGTGATGCTTCTAGGAGAATTCAATCATCACAGGTGGGAAGTTCATAGGATCTCAGGAAAAGCTTGATAGCATTGCAAGACAAGCTAATAGTTCCTCTCCTATCTTTCTTCCTTAATACTAATGAAAATCTATGGCAGACCAGTTAACAGTATGACTGGGTGCAGGCCAGTGAGATCCTTTCACATAACTCAAGTCATTTCAGCATTTAAAATCAGAAGCAAGTTCTAGAACAATCTTGTAATGGCCCAGATATGCCGTTGTGTCACAGTTGCATGGTTGTTGTGGAGTACAGATTTTTGGTATACAACAGGAATTAGTGTCTAGGTTACTCATCAGATATACAGAGATCTGTTCAGACTGGAGTATTCATCAAATACAATATGTATGATTACTGAATATTTCATAATAGAGATTTTTCTAAAAGAAAAAAATACCCGTAGAAGACAGTATGCCATTATTAAATTTCCTCCTACAGTCAGATTTGATTAATAATATACGTGAACTTCTATCATTCCTGCAGAAAAATCGGCAATTATATGTATTACCACGGCTGATATTTACTTCTTGCGCAGTGTATACTTATATCGCTTGGGAACTGTAATGGATGTTGTGAGCAAATGCTTAAAACACTGCAATCCCACAGAATAAGTCATAGTCTAGGCCAAACTCCAACACACATGCATATAACTAGAAAGATAAACTCTAACCCCTGGGAGATAGCTTAGAAATCCAAATCACTTCAGGGCAAACTTCTCAACTGTCATTCACCGTGAGAGATGTCCCTCATTTTGGAGCTAATTTTACCTCTGGCCCACATAGACTTCAAGCTGGCTCACAGTGGCTACAGTAAATTATTTATGTGAGGGGAAAACTGAGTCATGGAGCTGAGAAGATCTAAAGTTTTGTTTTTTGAAAAAAGCATGGCAGATTATTCACAACCGTCTTATATGCTTTTCTCATTAAATTACTTAAACTATTGACTATTAAAAATTTGAAAAGCATATAGATGGTATTGGACCTAAAGGCTTTTGTTTACTAAGGGAAGAATAGGTTTGAGTCCTGACTATGTGTTCTTATAATGTATTTCATTTTCTGTCCCTATTTTGTATAAATTTCTAGTAGCTGTCATTCCAGTTTCAGAGTTGAAAGTTGAAAAACTGGCAAAATATAGTCCACAAGTATGTTATGAATATAATAGCCAGTTCCAAATTCATATTCTTATGAATATGTGAATGATAGAGTCATAGACCAGTTTTTCCTAATTGATTTTCAGCAAATAGGACGTGGTTGTGTTAACTAGTCTGTCCTCTATTGCTAAGCAGTATTTCTGTTTTATTCCAAGGCTTGTCTCTGCAGTGTGTGTAAGTTTGTACATGCTGATTTTCTTCAGTCTGAAACGCAAGGTTACGGTTCCTTGGCACCAGCTAGAATATTTAATTGAACTCTTTTGCACAAGGCCGCGGTCCTGGGTGGCTTTCTGCCCTCACTCCTCTGTAGTGACTCCAGTCTGAAGTGGGGAAAAAATAGCTGCGTTGATACTGAGTAAATGCATAATTCAGCAACTCGGAGTGAAGGAATAACATTTTGTTTCAAGACAAATAATTGCTCTAAAGTTTCAGTCTCTGCAGGTTCACTTGCTCAAAACTAGCACTTTTTTTTTTTTTTTTTTTTAGATATTTATGGAATAAATGCTGCCCCACATGTTATGTGAACACCTGAAAGGGTAGCTTCATCCTGTGCTCTGACACCCAGTTGCAGTTTTCCTCAAGAAATAGTTTCTTAGTGTCTGATGCTGGGAACCGAATACATTGTGGAGACACTGATGAAATATATCCAGAATTTCAAGACCCTTAAAGTTGCTTCTGGCTCTCAGATTGGCAAAGAAAAGTACCAAGAAGTATGTGTTTGCATGTTTAGGTCTGTGTTTGAGCCCCTAAGCTCACTGAGCAGGAGCTTTTGCAGAAAAGGCAGTGTAAAAGCAGCGTTCTGAGCACAGCCTGTCTTCTCTGTGCAAAAGTAGGTTACAGATGTTACAGGCTTTGGGCATTGGCAGGCTCCTAGGAAGTAGAAAATACTGTGAATCTTAATATTGTGGGAGGAAGAATATTAAGTGATGGGGAACTATGTGCTGGAGAGGTCTTTGAAAATTGATTGAGCATTAATAGCAAGCTGCAGTTTGCTGTCTTTGGGGCATCCTGCTGCTAGGATCTCCAGCCAAGGGCCGTGGTGATTCCTGGCTCTCCGTTTGCTGTGACGGATGCGCTGGATCCAGCGGAGATGCTGTGACGCTGGAGCCTGCTCAGAAGAGCCCCGGTGGGTCGAGTATTGCAAGGGGTAACTCGGCGCATCACTGCACTGGGAAACAGTGGTTTGCAGTCAGAGAAACTCTCAGCCAAATCTGAAACTACTGTAAAAGACTGTGAGCAAGGTCCTTGCTGCATCAGCCAATCCTCACACTGGTGCTTATGTTCATATTGTATAAGGCATTTTATTGATATCAAAGAAAATCCAGTGTGAGGAACAAAGGGTAGTCAAAGAGTGCTTATATAAAACTGAAATCCTAAAGATGACAGTTTTTGCCTGAGTTTAGTAGTAGACAGTTGTTGCTCATTTACTTGAGGAATACATTTTTATTATAAATGCAATATAGATTTTTTTACTATCTCAAAGCTGTGACATGATTCGAAGTTATCCATCAGTTTCTGAAAGTCTTGAGATAAGTGCCTTATTATGATAATTTTAATCATTTTCTTTCTTAAACCTAATACCCTTTAGAGCAAACATGAAAGGAGGTCAAAGTTTGTTTTAACAGATTGAAATGGAAAGTTCAATTCATTATTTCAGCAGAGGGAGAATAAAAAGGAGAAAGAAAATGTCTACAAGCATTTAGTTTACCCAGATTTGCTGGCAAAAACTTGGTTATCTTGGATTTTTTTTTTCCTGGCAAGAATAGTGTTTGGGAAAATGATACCCAGTTCTGATTATTTTCATACTTTTAAGTGAAGCCTTTTAAAGGAGTGAATGTGTCCCTGTGCTAGTTTTTAAAGCACTGTAACAAAGAGGTGAAGTGATTTGTTGGACTTAACAGACAAGGATAAAACCAAGGGTAGAGGGCAAAAGCAGAACCTCATTCCAGCTCTGACTGCTTTGCAAATCAGTGGAAAGAGCTCAAAAAAAAAAAAAAAGTCCTGAATCTAATTAGGCCACAATTTCTGTAGCCGGCACACAGTGGGGGAAAGCTCCAAAGCTGCCTTCTAAAAAAAACCTTTTCGGTTTTCTAGGAATCTCTTCCAGGTTGCTGCATGGTGTGTGTTGTGCTTTGGATGCACGTGGGAGGAGTTGTAAAGGCAGCATACTAAATTGCAGGTGGGATTCAGTGAAGATTATTTAGGTCATACAAGCTTTTTGGCTATATATATATGTGTGTGTGTATATATATATTTTTATATATATAAAGGTGTGGTGTTTGGAGATAGTATCTTTCAGCGAATGTAATTGGAAGGAACACCAGCTTGGGTTATACAAGCTGCTGTTCCACTGGTTTAGCTGGAGATATGGTGTTCTGTGCCACAGAGCTGCTAACTCTGCAGTACTCGGGAGGGGTCTCCTGTTGTCACCTGTATTTATTTAATCATGCCCCTTGTTAGAATGTCATTTTCTGTGAAGGAAGTTGTGGGTGGGATTTGGATGCCTGGACACACAGTGCAGTCAAGATGGCCCAGGGTATCCAAGATCTCCACCTAGAGCTGTTGGAAATAGAAGTGGATTAGCCCCTTCCTGGGGTAACAGCTGGAGACCAGGTACCAAAACTGTGGGTGACAACAGGGCAGGCAGGTGAATCCAGGCTGTATTCAGACAGCCGTGCAAACAGCCAACTATTCCTGAAGCCGTGTGGAAACGCTTGAACGGCTGCTGATAGCTGCTGAAAGCAGGTTAGAACTCCATTTAACTAGCTAATGCAGGACAGGGAAACATATAATAAACTTCAATTTTGAATACAAACGTATGCTATTATTTGAACAGCGCATCCTAATGCTGAAAGGACCATCATCCTGAGAAAAAAATGTGTCTGACAGTTTCCTCTATTTAATGATAGATAATGCTGTAAATATGTTTTCCTGTATCAAAGGGAACACATCATTTGCTTTGCTTCGTAGCAATATGACTGACATTTAGTTTAAAGTTTGCTGTCTTTCGTAGCATTTCCAAGTGATTTAATTTACTCATTTGCAGTGAGATGCTATCCTGACAGGAGAAGGGAACATCTAAATGGCACATTTCCTCTCAGATTGAGGTCTCAACAGGGATTTTGGAAGATGGGTCCAAAATGGTGTTTAGGTACGATCACTTGTAATCAGTGTTTTAGGTTAAAAGCTGTAATCGGAGGCCGAGGTCAGTCGCCGTGTGCTTTGTCTCTGTGGTGGCGATGCAGAATGCGTAAGGCCTGTCACAGCAGGGACCTGCTGCACAACCAGCCCTCGAGCAGACTGAGCCTGCCCGGGAGGGTCCCCGCGTCTGGGCATCCTCAAGCTGCTCCGGCACTTGGTCTTGTCCTTACCCACATTCTCCAGCTAACATCATGAAAACTACCCTCTTTGCCCAGTGCTGGCCTTGAAAATATGTGCTTTGTAAAAGCTCTGTTTGTTTTCTTGTTGTTTTTCTCAACTGTGAGAGCTGATACTGACTAGTTGCTACTTCCTCAGCCAAGTTGCCAAGCTGGTGCTGGCTGAAGCAAGGCAGGTTGAAGCCCACGTATTCATAGTCCTCTGTTCCCTAGGGCAATGCCTGATTTCAGCTGCAAAAGGAGAACAAATAAGCCCACAGTGTAAATACCTTGTACGTACTGAAAGCATATGCTTTTCTTTAGAGCAAATAATAATGAAGAAAATGAGTTTATTTTTGTCCGTGGGTAATTTCTGCTGCTCTGAGGAGTTTCTAGCAATAGCAGAGTGACTGGATGCCTCCTCCTTAGGCCTGTGAATACAAATCTGTTGGTGTCACAAAAGTTTTTTGCCTTGATATTACTCCTGTGATGGATCTGTGACAATTTGTTGAACGAAAAAAAAGCGATGCAAGGGGCTAATGACTAAGTAATTTGCAAATTACTTCTCATTAATTTGTTCATGCTACAGTGAAAATCGTCTTTAGCTATCGTAACTGTCCTATTCAGTAAAGCTTCCTGTTTGGAAAGACCCTGCTATTCCAGGGAGTCCTCAAGTGCGTGTGGGTCTGTCTTCCAATAGTATTTAAAATGGTTACTAATGGTATTTAAAAAAAAAAAAAAAAAAAGTTCAATCTATTCATTGGTAATAAAAGTAGTTTAAGTTTTCTTAAATAGTATTAAAGAAAAATCAGAGCACAACTTTGCTCATCTTCTGAAATGTTCGATATGTTTATTGCTCTGAAGAAGTATCACATTTCTATTAAGATATGCTGAATGAGTGACTGTTCCCAAGCAACACCTGTACCTGAAGTTTGCCCTCCTTCAGGCTCTGAGACAGTTGTGCACAAATTGATAGCAGGTACACGTATGATAAAATGTTTTCCCTAGCAGACTCTGTTTCACATGCTTTGTGCCATGTGGAACAACACTTTTAACATGAAATTTATTTTTTCTCTTAACTCCTCTTATAAAGGAGGCGCACATGTAGGTAAACCACTACTAAATGTACACATAATATTAAATACACTATATTAAATCTTTCTTTCTTGATCTCTAGCACCTATTTTGTGTATTATTTTGGCCTTCTAATTCTGTTTTCGCCAACAATGTATGTCCAAATTGTTCAGTAAAATCTGTATATATAGACCATTGCATGCCTTTGAGGTTGTCCAATAGTTACTATGTTCAACTGAAGTAGAACTCACGTGTGCAGGTAAGGATTTTAATAATTCTTAGAATCTGCTATAGTATGTTTGGTTAAGTGTGCCTTAAACAGGAATAAAATTCTGAAAGGTGTCATATTAAGTTATTGCATCATGTTAAATATTTCTATATAAAATGTATCTGGAGTTGGCTGCTCTTTTCACGTGCTGCCAAAGCCCTGTGAGAGCAACCTTTGGTTCTGAATGGACACAGCTTGATGGCAGCCGTTGTGCCTAGATGGTGAGAAGTTTAACCTGCATCAAACATTACCTTTTACATTGTCAACCTGCGCCTACTGAAGGGTATCTATCACCTCATGAATTTCAATCAAATGTTTGAAATACAGAAAAACACGTACTTTGAAAAAGCCTGCAAATCAAGGCAGTCCTTGGAACTGATGTATTTGAAGGAGGGCATCTATGTATAGAGTTTTTTTTGGGACTTCCACATGTGCTTTTGAGGCTATAACTCTAGTGATACGTTATATATTGAGTTCAAGGGTTTCCCATGTTCTGGTCCAGTTTCTATAGAGCAATATGCAAGGCAACTGAGTTGCATTCCCCGTGTGACAACTTTAACTCCTGTTGTGTATAATCGGGAGAACTTGAGTCTTGATACTCTTGCCTTCCATCAGACCATGAGAAGTGCTGCCATCAGCTTGTTCTTTAACATCTTGCTAGGATTCTCCTAAGTCCTTTTCCATGTGTCCATCACCTTATGCTGGACACACACCCATACCTGCTCACTTTTAACACACTTCTCTCTTGATGTTCATCTGAAGTCAGCAATCTGTGCCCTAAGCACAGATTCAGTCCTAAGTCTAATACCAAGTCTGTGCTTTCCTCCTTGTTTCTCTTTCCCATCACTTTGTCTGTACTTGTACCTGTATAAATATATCCTTCGCAGGTAAGTGGGATGTCCAACGTGCAATGTAATGCTTTATGTTTGAAGATCATGTAATGGGTTTAACCAGCTGTAAGTGTCTGAGCGTAGAGCCAAGGTGCGCTTGGAGCTATCAGGGATGTAACCAACATGACCCTGGGGAGAATTTGGGTTTTTCTGCACCATTCTGTTCTACAGTATGCATCCCCAGTGGTAGCAAGTCAGGTTTTCCTGCAGTCTATCACTGTTGAGAGTCAGAAAAGTGTCCTTAAACTAATACTGAACCTCCTTTATGCAGTGCAGAGTCTATACTGTTAAGGTCCCTGCGAAAAGTGTAAATGGAGAAAAAAGATTTCTAAGTACGCATTTATTTCCCAGTGCATGTTGCACCAGAGTCTCTGCTGACCACTGATAAAATAGCTCAACGTGCTGAGTTCAGCAGTTAGTGAGTTAGTGTAGCAGTTTGTGTTGAGCCAAGTTATTTGTATTTGGAGCTAATGAATATTATCTCAGTTTTACAAACAGAAAATATATTCTTCCATTCAAGACAGGATATTTCAGGGGGATCCTTGTTCGTATGATTGTTGCTCACTCTTAGGAGATATTTAATACTTGCAGAGCTTCACCACTTGGCTAGCACAAAGCAGCCCTTGCTTAGTTGTAATCAGGGAACTCTGATCAGAACAGACTCTGTTTATAAGAGAATACAAGTGAACCTGGTTCAAAGCAAACTCTTCTCTTGAAGTAAAGATCTCTCAAAATATTACTCAGTAGTCTCAGCATCTGTAAAGTGGGAAGAGTTATCCTGAGAAAATGAAAGGTATTAGGATGTTTTACTAAGCTGTCATCTTCCAGCTCTCAGAATAAATGTTTTTGCTCTGTTTTTTTTAGACATACGAGAACCTTAGTAGGAGGCAAGCTGGGATTGCTATGCCCATTACATAAATTAAAGGGCGCATTCAAATAATGACACATCTTGCCATGAGGAAGAAAAAAAAATATAGACCAGAAAAATATCATCATAGTAATGAAATGAAATCCAAATAGCCTGGAGATCCAAATGCGTTGTGCAGCTGATAGGCAGAGTGCTACAGGGTAAGATAACTGACTGAGGAAGAAAGTGGCCTTTAAATGTTACCTCTGAATTCCTGTGCAAAGTGTTTATACCAAGATCATGGTAGCGTTTCAGTTAGAGTGGGATGAGAATTGTTTCAGGTTAAAACAAATGAAGATCGTCTATTTGGGGGTGGGGTTTTTCTCCCCTTTCCCGTTTTTCTTCTTCCTCACCAGCAGCTGTGTGCTTAGCCCAGTGTCCTGACTGCCCCTAGCTGTGTGCAGGTGCCCATGTGTCCTGCTCCCAAGCCCGCACGCGCTGGCCCTGGTCCTGCTGCCCCAGGCACAGCTTCCAGGGTCCTGTCTGAAGCCCTTGGGGCTGCTCCATCCTCTGGCTGCCCCTCAGAGCAGGTTTGAAGGACGGCTTTGGGCAATGCGTGATGCTTGCTTTTTTCTCCTCTAGGTAGTGATCTTTATTGGCAATGCATTTCTTTCATACTCAGGCTATTTAATTGCAAAAGTGAGTCCCTTGTGGGTGTTGTATTACAGAGCAAAACTTAAGTTACTTTTGCAGACACCATTAAGAAATAGCTAGTCTGGAAGGGCAATCAACGGATTTTAATTTTCCTCCACTTGTCTGCTTTCCTTCCTGTGGAAATCTTAACTCTGATCTTTCTCCATTTCCCAATTACTTTTGTGGGAGGGAAGAAAAAAAAAAAGGTAGAAATAGATGGGGGAAGTGATTCAGTGAGTGTTTTCTGCTGGGATCCCTGTGTCCACCCTCTCATCAGGTATTCACGTGGGAAGGGGTGATAATTTTCTCCTCAGCTAGTGGCTTTCAATTTGCCAGAGCTGAACCTTGTACTATGAGGGCCTCATCCCCATTTAATTCTACATGGTTTTCTTATTACACTGTATCACCTTTTTAAGAGGGGTAAGCAGATGATGGCTGTGAAGCTGATGTCTTCCATATAAGTCTTAAGCGTGAATAAACCATTATTTATAAATAAATACTTATGTGGAGATATTTTAAATATGGGTCTAAAACTTATTTTTAAATGCAATGTGAAAAGTAGGTAGGCAACTAAAGAGGAACTGATCAAATATAAAACTTCTAAGTTTTGATAAGTAAAAGAGTTAAGACAACTTCTTTAGTGCTGCACCATTTTATTTTGGTTGTTGCTCTGAAACTTGTGACAGTTTCAGAATGCATATTAAATGTTTTCTTCGATAAGGGTTTTCTTGGTGTTAAAAGCAGAAGCTTTTCATCCAACTCCCACTGTTTTGTTGGGTTGAATGTTTACTGCTGGCAAAAGAAACAATTTTGCAAGCTACCTTTCAGAACCTGAAATCTATTTCTGCTTACTTTTTCTGTTTTCCCCTTGTGGAATTTTTTGATACAGTTTGTGTTGATTTTCCTGCTGTCTTCTCCCCGCCTACTCCTTCCTCCTCTTTCACTTTTTCAGACTCTCACGCTGTAAAGTCTGAACGCAGGGAAGATTTAGATCTGTATAAAACTCCAGTGCTTCATTTTGTCACCTGAATTCCTTTTGTAGCTGCGCTCAGCTAAGTGCACCCTTGTTAATGGCATTAGCATGTGAATCATTAGATTAGTTTGGAAATTTTATCAGTGCCAGGTGTAGGCTCAGGAGCAGAACATGGGCCTTGCAGGAGAGCCTGCTACCTGTCCAGAATAAATCTTTTTTTTTTTTTAACATGCACATGGCTTTGACCAGTTTCCTAAGTAAAAAACTAAGTCACCAAATCTTCCTCCTTTTCTCCTTCAACTGTCCTATGTGAGAACTTATTGCCAAGCTGCTACTCCTTTTATCTGGACAAAAAGTAGAGTTTCCTAATGCCATAGGCAGGCTTGCTATGAACTCTAACGATGCAAATCAATCTTCTCTTGAATTCCTGGGTTTTTCTTTGACTTAATTTAGATTTAGCTTGAACCCTACCTCTAAAAGGTTTATGAAGTCTAAGTATGGACATTGTGTATACCGTGCCATGTTTTGCAACTCAGAAGGTTTTAAACATGATACTGTTGCAGTATTTTTCCCTAATTTAAAAGGATGTGGAGCGAAGCATTACTACCTGCATGGAAACGTTTTCTTGAGTTACTACTTAGGACATGCACGTGTGTTTTGGGGGTTTCTTGGTTTGTTTGTTTTAAGTTTTTAGTATAAGAAGACAGCACCTATTGATTGTGTAGCTCTGAATGATACCAGGGAACCACAGTACAGGTCTAATGGAAAGAAAGTTTTGGCACTCTCCCTTCTGTAGAGGTATCATTCAATGTGTGATGAGGAATTGCTCCGCAGGACACCCCTCACAAGAATAGGGAGATCTGGCAGGTGATTCACAGACAGCTGTAGGTATAACGGTTTGAAAACAGTAGGCAAAGTTTCCTTATAGCAATTTCCCCAAGCAATTATTTGAGGATAAACTGCTATTAAAACTTTGTAAAGATTTTTGACAAATTTTGAAGGATTTTACTTTTTTCTTTTGAATGATAATTAATAAGAACATTGTTTTTAAAAAGCATGAAAAGTTTCTTGGAACATTGTCTTTCTAGGAAAGACTGTATTTCATTAGTAAACAAAAATGTGAAATGTAGAAGAAATGTGAATAATGAACTTGTAAGGCTGATGGTTCTGCTTTGGAAAGAACCTAAGTGAATAGAGTGCAAATGACTTCAGCTGTATTTCCAGGGAAAACAAACAGCTGTTGTGAGGTCAGATCAAGTATTTACTTGTCCTGAGACAAAACAAGTCTTTTGAGTGATTCATGTGACCGGCTCCTTCAGATAGTTGTCAGCAACTGATAAAACCTTAGCCTAGTCCTCCAAAGTTCATTTCCCTGTATGATCCCTGCAGAGAGGCATCACGTTTAAGTACATTAATATGTAAGTGCATAAATGCTGAAGGGTCAAAGGGAAGATCTCACTTAGGTTTGTTGTAAATGGAAAAGCAAGTGTCCTGCTTGTCTGACGAAAACCACAAAATATTGCAGGTAGGTAGCCCAAATCAATCGAATTCCTGGATGAATTGCTGGAGAAAACTAGGATTGCACTAAAAATGACAACAGAATCTTATGTTAAATGAAAGTAACAACGGGATTATTAATGCTTTTTTTTCCCTCTAATGAAAATGCCAGCGCAAATTGAAGCATTTAACTAAATTCAGATAATGGAGTAGTTATTTCTGTCACTAATGCCAAAGTTATGAACAAGTTACCTGTTTTGCATTTAATATATTGTGACATGTTTTTGGAAAGAGACATATTTGAGTCTTTAGTGCTTTAAAGGTTTTGAGTATGATGCAAGTACAACAGTGCGTGCATTTTAATGGCTTAGACAGCAGTGAAGGTGTCAAACGAGCAACCAAGGATACAACAACAAAACATGCTTTCACAATGATTGCATTCAGTCTCCAGCTACAGAAGGGATTTTAAGCTCTGGTTGAAGGAATATAAAGTTTGAATGACAAATCAAAGAAAGCAAAGCCTGAAACAAAAGAGGAAATCCTAGGTGAGCAGATAGGACAGAGAGAAAAGCCACAATCTAATAAAGCAAAACACATGATTGAAGCGAGCAGATGAAGGAAGACTATACCAGAACAGGGGAACAGGTCGAATACAATGAGTTATGTGAGACCTTGAGGAAGGAGATCAGAGAGGACATTAAAAAATATAGTGTCAACATTGTATGGGGTACTCGGATGAGAGAACTACAAGAGGATAAGAAGCTTTTGATGTGGAGGTACCAGCAGATGTTCTTTGTGAAAGACAATGATTGCACAGTGTGCAAAGAGAGATCAAACCGGAGCCCCACAGCGAGCTGGAGAACGCTACCAGGGACTCTGCATAGAGCACTGGAGTCAGTACGAGCGTCGTGTGCTTCTTACCTTAGAAGTGCGAGAAGTGAGGATAGGATTAGCTTGCTTTGTTCCCTGTTTCCCCTTGGCACGGAGGAATATTAAGAGAGAGAGAAAAAAAACAAACTAGTCAGTACCACAAAAGCAGGAAGAATGGCACTTAAAAATGCCTCGCATTAATGCTGAGAACAAAATCTGGGGATCTCTCTAGTTGCATGTCATTAGGTGGGTCACTTGGAGACACCTCAAAGTGAGCAAAGTAAGTTTTGCAGGAAGGAAACTTCTGCCCAACTCCAGAACTTTACTGAGAACATTTTCAAAGCAAATAAGAGCATAATTTAATGTGGAAAATTGCAGATGTAAGATGTGTGATAAAACACCTTTGTAGTTGCTGTTCACTGTAGTAGAGAGCAGTAAATAACTGTGCTTTATCTAGCAGTTGTGATTCAATACAGCCAGACAAATGGTGTATGTTCTAAAACATGATTGCTGGATGCAATTGAAAAGGTGGAAAAATAAAACAATAACTAACAAAGTGTAGAATCATAGAATCATAGAATGCCTAAGGTTGGAAGGGACCTCTAGAGGTCATCTAGTCCAACCCCCCTGCACA
>JAWLRI010001026.1:983113-996395 GCA_034781795.1 Crypturellus tataupa
CAGCAGCTCCACATCCCTCTTGTACTGTGGGGCCCAGAACTGGACACAGTACTCCAGATGTGGCCTCACCAGGGCAGTGAGGTAGTATTTCCAAGTATTTCCGAAGTATTTCCAAGGCAGTTACCAACTGGCACCCATACTGGAATACCACTTTCCATGCTGGAATGCCATTTTTCTCTTTAAACCTTGTTTGAGAGTTGTGGGATAGAGAAGCTATGACAATAGTTCTGGTAATTGCAAGTGAGCTGGTTTGTTGTCCATTGA
Organism: Crypturellus tataupa; assembly: GCA_034781795.1. Lineage (NCBI taxonomy): Eukaryota > Metazoa > Chordata > Aves > Tinamiformes > Tinamidae > Crypturellus > Crypturellus tataupa. The sequence continues at coordinate 983,378 of JAWLRI010001026.1, forward strand.
AACCCTTTTGGTGGAGAGACTAGTCTCAGCTTCCTAACCACTAATGGACTAAAGTGTAACTGCTACTAAAGAGCTACAGGTTTCTTCTGTTTTCCCTAGTTTTTAGGTTTGCATCTTGCTTGCTCACACTAGTTTAAAAACGTTGAGAAACTGAAAAAGGTTACTCTGAGAGAATCTTTTTTAACCTATTAGGTGATTTGCATACTGATTGCATTAAGATATAAGGCATAACAATGCTGTAATCTATGCTAATAATATTTTTAACTGGCCTGTTCATGTAAATAAACTTAAACCAAACTCACTTTGTAAATTATTTAAAGAATAGCTCCGTACTGTTATGGGAAGCTGCTTGCTGGTACCTGTTAACAGAGTTAACAAAGGAAACCATATATTCAAGAGAGAGTCTAGGAGATGGGAATTCTTTTGTGCAAAGACAATGAGTTGGAAACAAGAGAAACCTCTTGTTCAAGGTGTTTTGTGGAGGAGAAAACATCTATTCATTTATTCACATTTACCTTTTTTTTTTTTTTCTTTTTCAAAAAAAAAAAGATTAACTCCCCAGACACCACAAATTATATTGTACATATTGGTGTATTTTGGTATTGATGTGTTTAATAATAATTCAGACACAGTCTTTGTAACATGATGCTGCAGGATTTTGATGACAATAGAATTTAAAAGAGCAGGATTAGATGGATAGCTTTCCTGTTTCTAATCAGGGCTTGGGTTTTTTCTTGTATTATTTTTAATAGCAGGTAGTAATCCTCATCCCATTCACTGTTAAAGCTCTGTTAGCAGAAACCGTGAGAGATGAATCTAAATGAGGACATCATGCAGGATGATATTTAGTTACTCGTGTTAGCACTAATAAAAAATAATGCCTTTTGTTGCTTCTCCCGACCATTCCCCAAGAGCAACAGAAATCTGTCAAGAAGTGCTGTGCTGAGCACCCTCTTCTGCACAGGCTCCCCCCAGGCCTCGGTTTGTCTGCGTGGAACCGCCACGGTGGTGCCGTCCTTAACCCCAACATGAAATCAGCTTCGCAGCCGCCACTCAGCTCTGGGCCTGATGAGCCCTTGCAGAGCCTGGCAGGTCACAGGGCCTGCCCCAGGCAGCGGCAGTTTCCATGAGCAAGTGTGCTAGTAGAGACAGCAGGGATTGTGAAGGGCATCGCTGAGGTTTAGACCTTCTGGGCGACGTACTCAGTCCTTGCTTGCCTCTTGGACGCAAAATGACTCCGTTACAGACATCTCTTTCAGGGAGCTGTTACATATGTGCTGCGTCTCCTGTGTGATCATGTAAGCATTCAGAAGAAAGGCATGTCTGTGATGCTTTTTTTTTCTTGGTTTATTTTTTCCCTAACAGAATGAATATAGCTTGACCTTACATGGTATACATCTATTCCAGGTTTCTTCTGGGTCAGTTCCTAATGAATGTCTATATGCATTAGTGTCATGTATTTTTCCAAATATCTTGAAATATGTTCCATTCCTATTACTACTCACATTGTATAGAGGGGGAGAAGAGGCAACAAAGTCTTGTGAACTGTCTAATTTTACAGTTAACAACTCGATGGTGGTTTTGATAAGACAGATCAATTTAATTCAAGTCTTTTGCTGCAGCCATTGATCGATGACCTTCCTGCATCTATCCATGGCTTGGGCTGCCCTTGTGAAGAGGTTTTTCTTAAACTTGCTGTTGTTCTAGCACTAACAGCATGTAAATAAATCCTTCCTGGATGTTTTTACTGCTGTCCTGCTAGTGCTCTACACACTAAGCCAACTGAGATGTTCTGGAGCATAGAGGGGCACCAGAGGATGTGCTACATCTTTCAGTGTTGCTGGTGGTTTTGCTATATAAATTCTTAAATATATGAAATGCAGATAGTCTCCACATGAAACATAATGTTCACCGATGTCACCTACCTCAGCGAATTGGGATGACAGCAGTTAAGAAGCACATGAACAGACTTCTGTGCTGAACATTTTCTCGCTATCCAAGATGTCAAGTACTTGCTCTGTTAAGGTAATGTAAAGCTCTAAATAAGTAGACTAGAAAGAATTATGGTTAGCCAAGAATTAGTTCTCTTTCAAAGTTGCTTTAAATGCATCTAATGAGAAGGACTGCATTTCTTCAAGAGTTTTCTAGATGACATTCACCATGATGACTGGGGAAAAGCCTCAGCTGTGACCAAGATGTTAAATCTTGGTGAAGACTTAGTGTCTATTTCAGTACAGCGCAGACATGCTTAGAGACACCGTGAGTGCGAGAGATTTTTTTTTTTTTTTTTTTTTGAGCCATATGACTGTGTCTAAGATGATTTTTTTAAAATGAGAGGAATGAAAGACTGAAATTTCAGCATTTCTTTCTGAAGTACTCATAGCATTGCCCCCTGAACAGGATGGGATGGCAAAAAATTATGATGGTTTTATAAGAATATTAGTTTTTTATTTTGTAGGCGTTGACATGGCTGATAAATTGGTACCTCCAAGAAAGCTTTCTTCTGATTCAGAGCATTATTAGAGTGCTTATACTATCCTGGTGAAAGCAACCTAGTTGTGGTCTCATTACTGCACTGCACTTGCTGAGAGGTGTGCTAATTTAGCCTGTTGCTAAAGGTAGGGCAGGTCTACTGTAAAAAACTTAATAATGTCATGAGTGCTGAATACTTAAGAAAGAAAAAGAAATTCTTGAAATGCTTTAATTGAGTAGATTCATAGTTTAAGAGGATCTTTTAGTAATTTTATCAGCTAGAAACATTTTGTAAATGGTGATGAAGAAACCTCATAGTCTTATAGCTTGATTAAAAAAAAAAAAATAGAACTCAGGGTAAATGGGGAAAAGAATTTGAGTTATCATGAGCTAAAAGCAGCACAAGCAGCTTCAGTATTGTCCTCTTCTTGTGTACAGCCTGCTTGAGAGGTAAACTGAGCTCTGGGGTTGACTGTTGCCCCTTTAGACTTCTCCTGACTTTAGTCTAAGACTTAGTCTTAGACTTTAGTCTTCCAGGTAGCCTCATTGTAGAGTTGATTCAGGTTTTTTTGTTAACCTGCTTTCCGTGTTTACAGCAAAAATCCTTCTGAAATGGCAAATACATCTCATGCAGATAAGAGGTTGCTTTAAGGCCTGTGACCTTATGGTGTTAAACCTGTATTTTACATAGCTCCTTGTGATGTTGCAACATTTCTGATTTTTTTTTTTTTTTTTAAGTTCTTTCCTAAGGATTCTTTCCTTAGACCAGATTTTCTATTCTAATCTGACAAATAAGGCTTACTTTTAAATTATTCTCCACAGTAGTAACAGATAGGTGTAAAACTGCTCTTCCTTTAAGGCAATGGGAGGATAACATATTTATCTACTAGAAAACATTTTTATCTACTAGAAGTTTATGTCCAGGGGTCAAACAAGATGGTTTTGTCCAGTATTTAAACTACTGTTTGGCTTTCTGCAGGCCCCTAGTACATAGCTGCTGTACGAAACAGTCTTTGAAGAATACGATGTCTGTCTTCACTGAGACTTTGCCCAACTTTAACCAGAGAGTATCTGCACGCTCCCTTCCCTCTTGTGCTGGCCATGTGCACAGCTCTGTACTGTTGTCTCCAAGCTTCCTCCTGGCTTCTCCAGCTTGGCAGCCAAGTTATGTCAGCTAAAACACCGAGGGGCAGAGCAAGAGGAAGCCCCCTGTGCTGTAGTCCAGCCTAGGTATGGAGCCCGCTATGGATATGACTCCTCTTTCCTGCTCATGTCCCAGTGGATACATCCTTGGTGAGGTTAATCTGTGCGAGCTTTCTGGTGCCTAACCGCTCTTGAACGGGTTCAAAGTCCTGAGCTGTTCTGTGCAACGTTTTCTGGCACTTTTCCTCTGGAAAACTTATAGCAAAAGAATAAATGTGCAAGAGAAGGAACCATGGAGTACTGAGATTCTGATATTGAATTAGCTTCGTGCTCTCGGTGAAAATGTTCATCTCCAGCTAAGCTAGGCTTATTTTCTCAGACCTATTTGTATTATATGTGTGGAAAGTAATCAAATTTCTTCCCTTCTTTCCTTGACTCTCTGAGACAGTTGAGCCAAGTTGTTTATACTCATTTAAAAAGTATGTCAGGTTGCCTGTACTAAAATATAATAAAATTTAGCATAAGTGACAGAACACTGCATGGTGCTTAAAATTAATGTACTGTGCTTTAAATTTTAGTATCTGATAGTTAAAATCAATTTTGATGCTTCAATAATTTGGAAATGCAAATGTGAAGCCAGGATAAAATATAAGTTAGTGGTATATGGCTTTACCTAGATATCTACTCATAGTTATAAACTTCGATAACTACTGGAAGTATCCTGAATTACTGCAAGTTACTGCTTTCTTGATATGTGATGATCCCTTTACTGTTGTAAGTTTAGTAAATAAGTAGAATAATTATCACAACTTAAAACTGTAATGAAATTCTGCTCTCTGTTCTGAGACTGCATCTTGTGACTTGTAAAGACCAAGTTGGCACATGGTTTGCTTGTTAGGGCAAGCTGACTGGAGGCAGGGTGCTGGAGGGACAGGTAGAATGAGACAGCACGTTATTTAATTTGAGATTTGCTGGACTTGCCATCTGCTTATGGAAAGTATGCCAACCTCTCAATGATTCTAGTTTATAAGGAAATAGGGTAGCTGGATGTGTGTGCATTTTATACAAGTAGTGCTGGATTATACATGTGAGGAGCCAAGTGTGAGAGAGACAATGAAGAGATCTGATTCCACTTATGGCATCTATCGAGAAAATTCATTAGTGAGGCTGTGTTTATGTTGTCATCAGACGTGTGATGTGTTTGGCAGCCCGCATACGTGTGACAGCCTACGTGACAACCATACTCCAGACGTCCATACGCTGATTGAATTTCCCCCATGGATATGTCTCTAGGCTTTTTATATATGCCTCATTTCCTTTAATTACCCTTTTAATGTCACCTACTCACTGCTGAGATAAAATATCTTTTTATTGCTCCTCTTAAAGTAGGAAATGCGTGGACTTTGTGCTTAGGATAGAATATTAAGTCATAGACTACCCATGGGACGCAAGGTGCAGATGTAAAAGTATTAAGCAAATCAAGAAATACAGTTGGGGTGATTAAAAAGAATATCAGAAACCTCAGATCTTCCCAGCTGAATGGAAATAATAGGATTGGAGCAGTCTGATAAACAACTTTGTATGAATTTTGACCCATCTGCCTTACTACTATTTTTTGTTTATTGTAATATCTGATGGAATTTAAGTGGTTAATGGCCTGACGGGTTTCAAATAATACTTCCTTAACTCCAGTAATTCCTAGTGTATAATTACTACTTTACTCTTTTTAGGATATGTTCTTGCATCACCTGGAACATTCTGTTTTGGTATTAGAAGTAAGTTTTGCCAGTGCTTTTAGGATGAGTAGAAGTTCTTAAACTTGCCATGACTTATTAATTAAGAAAAATTGAGTTCTAATTCTAGTTGATTTCCAAGACCTGTATTGCATCAGACTTTACAAGCTCAAAGAACGAGTGCAGTTTATGGTCTTGCTTTACTATATTGATAAATAATATTCACCTGTAATGCAAGTGTTAGGTACAGTTTGTACAAAGTTGTGCTATTTGCCCTGATAGAGCCCTTGTTGAGGATATTATGTTCAGTATTGGCCACTTAAATTGGGGAAAGGAGGAGAGAAAAAGGCAAGAATAAATGAAAAGGGCTGCTGGGATGATTAGACCTGTGAAACTCTGAACTCTTTCCAGAGAGAAGACTGATGGGATCTCTGTTTAATCTCACAAATAGGAGAGGGAAAAACAGATGGGTGTAATTTACTGGAGGGTTTAATCAGGAGAGGAGGAGGCTGCTGGAGGAGCTGTCTGTGACGAGGCAGCCTGTGGGGTCTTGGACCAGGGTCCCATCGCTCCATGGAAGAGGCTCTGTGGGACAGGGAGGGAGCAGACCTGGTCTTAGAAGCACAGGCCAGTGGTGTGTTGATTTCAACATTTGTCCAGTGTCTGAAAACAAATTACTTGGAGAGGGTGTTGGTGGGGGAAATCTTGGTTATAATTTGTGCTGTCTTAGTTTTATGGAGGGTAACTGTTCTTCTCTGCCCTTTGGAGATAGAGTTGAGAGGGGGTGTGGGCCAGGTACAGCATTGTGCCTCACCATGCTAAGAAATTTGTGCAGTATTTGGTGGATAGACTGTTGTCAAGAGCTCAAAAGATAGAGTGTTTGCCCATGAAGAGTGAATTTTCTTCCACATTATGTGGCAGGCCCTGTTACTGTGAAGCTTCCATCTGGGATAACACAGGCCCTACCAGTACCATGTTGCATTTTGGGCACTACTTTGGTGCCCAGCTAGCGACTTTTAGCTGCTTGTGCTGTACCCAGAGCCACGTTAGAGCCAACCCTGGTAGGGAGGGGGCAATAGGCCTGCTCGGAGAACAGCAGGGAGAAGCACTAAGTCCGTTTTGTGTCCGCAGCAAACAGCAGGCTGGCCGAGGAAATACAATATGGTTTGTCTCATGTTGCTAATCATGTTTATATTTTGAGAAAGTGCATTAGGAGAATAATACAGAAGTCAAATCAAATTACATAGGGTCAAATGTGAAAGTAGCAACACAATGGCAAAATGAAGTCTTACATGGTTAAGAGTGTAAATGAGATTATTTTTGTGAAATTGGCTTTTCAGATCAGAGCCCTCAGAATTTATACTCAGTGTTGTTTGTTTGGGTTTTTTTGGCTACATCAGTGAAACATTATTGTTTTTTCAAGTGAATATGAAATTTTTTTCTTTTATAAGTCTGGCTGACTCTTTGCCTTTATCCACTCTAGTCAGTGTTGAGCTTGGTTTTGTTAGACATATTTAGAAACTATTCAACCAACCAGTGTCAAGATACAAACTTGCTTTCCAAAGTGTTAAGTTCTTTCTAATGATGACTAACATGTTTATTGTAGCATTGTGATGAGTAATTTGTGCTTCAAGTAGGCTAAGTTTGAGGGTCTTTTGAAAGCTTGCCATTTTAGGATTAAAACAGAGGTTTATGAAAATTGTTCATCTTGATAATTTGTCTTTGATGTTGATTAAAGGATATTTCTTTGCTGTTGTTTTTAATATTAGTATGTATTTCCCAAGAGTTATGATCTAATAGCAGCCTTGCAAGACTCGCTCAATCCAAATAGCTTAATTCTAATGTAAAAAGCATGGAATTTATTTGGTTTTAAATAAAATATTCATTGAACTCTAGCTTTGAAAAACTGAATAGCACTGTAGCAAATAGCAAATAACTGAATAGCAAATAGGTGCCAATGAGCTGGGCAAATACTGCAATTTTTCTTTAAATGCTTATCTGAATTTTAAAACCAGGGGACAGCTCCCGTATTCATATCCCTTTGCAAGCTTTCTGGTTAAAAATAATGCCTGTCCAAGGTAGGCCATGACCACTGCTCCCTGTGCATCTCCTGATAAATGGCAAGCATACTACTAGGCTTCAAGTTTTTAATACTAGTTTATGAAGGAGTTCATAGTCATGGCTAGTTAACTCCTAAATTTGTGTGTATCTACATATATATACATTTTAAGTTGACTGGTAAATCTGAACTATGGAAGCTGTAGTGAGGGAACAGTGCTGCTGTCAACCTGTACCATCCTAGATTTTCCCAAAAGAGATGAAAACATAGAATCAAATTGGTATTTTCCTCTTATATATTCTGTTTTCCTTGGAAGTATGGATGAGTCTATTTTCAAAGTAAAAATAGGAGGCACAACTAACTTAAAAGGGTTATATCCAAGAAACAGGACTTTGAGGTGAGGTGCAAGTGAGGTACAAGACAGATTTAATCCAGTAGACCACACTGCCTCATGCACACTGCTTAAAATCTCTTTACTTAGCTAGGCCAACTGTAAAATGCACCTAATAAAGCTTAACCACCCTTGTGAAGAGCTTTGAGCTCTGCTGATGAAAAAGCTGTGTGTGAAAGCCAAGCCAAGGCTGACGAGTAGGGAAGACGGTTTGAGGGACTTCATTCCGAAATGCTGTTGCTCAGGAGTAGCTATTGACTGGGTGGCTGAACCATCTTGCGTTGGATGATTCCTAGTTGCTTGTTTTCAAACTTGAGCTGCTCTGCATGCATATTTAGATAGTTTAAGTGATAAGTCTCTGTATCTTTGTTATGAGTAAAGGGAATGTCGCCTCCACAACTGTGGCTATACGTTTGGCCAATTCTCAATTCTTTGGGGAATTTACACCACATCATCTCTGATAAAGATAAATAAAGTGTTTTTCTGGATTTAGCTTCTCAAGAGAAAGAAGAAGAAATCTGACTTGTAAAACTGCAAGTTTATCAGGAAGTACAGCTTTTAAAAGCAAATTAAGATTGCTGCGTGCCAGTAAGGACATTATGCACTTATCACATGTGCAACAACTGAGCATTTAAAATAAGGATGTGGATAATGAGCATCTCCTTATGTTGTACACTATTTTCACAATAAATTACTCTTATTATATACCAAGTATTGAATACTGATCCTACACAATAAAGTTAACTGAAAGTCAAATGCTTTTCCTTAGGGGTCAGGTGTAACATCATGCATTGAGATTATGTGTTTGATTATTTAGACTGAAAAGGTACAACTACCCAAGATAAACGCTGAAAATCTAGATAATATTATTAAATGGCATGTAACAAGAGGTTAGCTTAGTTATAACAAAAATTTCCTGTCCTCCTAAGATTTTTTTTTTTTTTTCTTTCTTCATCCGTTTGGGTCTATCACAGTACATGCACCTTATCCACATGCATCAGGCCCATTCTCACTTGCTAGAAGACAGCAGGTGACTTGCACCGTAGTGCGGTAGCAGCATTGACTGTAACTTCACTGAGCCCTTGAACACCCTGATCAGACGTGGGCCCCTATGGCATGCCCAGGGCCTGGCATTGAGAGCCTCCTGCTCTGTAGGCTTTAACTCGCTTAAATTTTATCAGATTTATAGCCCAGTGATGGAGAAATGGATGCTCAAACAACTTGTTGCAGTGTAAGCTGAGACCTGTTTCTCTGCAGCAACATTTACAGATTGTACTGTGAAGAAATGTAACACCAAATATGATTTTATAGACAGTATCCACCACTTGCTCTACTTCCTTAATCCTTTGCCTCTAATTGTGAAATATAATCCTGTTTTAATCTTTTTCTTCCCAGTTTTACAGGCATTTACAGTCATATTTCCACATTAATTCTGCATTATATCAATTAGTATTTTATCATTATTAAACAGGATTTAGTATTTTATCTTAAAACAGGTAAAACTACATACATATATAGGATTATAAACAATATGGGGAACTTATCATTCTAATTGTCACTGAAAATGTGTCACCATTTGCCTTTTTCTTCTTTTAAGCGTAAAACACATGAAAGTAATTGTTCTGCTTTGAGGAACACTGATACAAAGGAAAGATTGTGCTTGACAGATATTTTGTGCTATCCGCTGCTTTATGTCACAATTTTAAGTCACTGAATAAGATGATTGTAGCTACTACTGCCCTCTTTAAAGATAAATCCTTCACAATAATTTTGCTGTAATACAGTATTGTCAGGAAATGCAGTGTGCTTTACCTTCATGAGAAAACCTCACTAATTGGAATCATTGGACCTTGACTCCCTTGTCACAGCTATATTCAAGGTGAAGGTGAAATCTTTGAGGAGTCTGAACATGAAAATTAGACTATGGCTTCTCTGAATAAAATACATTGTAAGAGGACACATTCATATGCAATATCTTTCTGTTGGAATCTTTATTTTCCCTTACAACTCTCCACCCCGTGTATTTTCCCTGTCATATGTGAGATGGACAAAAATTTGGGGAAGGGTGAGGGGGCCCTTAAGGAGCTCATCCAAATTTCATAATCTCTGGAGAGTCTGACCTGTTTCACTAGAGTAATTAAACAGGAAGAAAAAGAAAAGAAAAGAAAAAGAAAAACCAATAAACTGCTTCTCTTGCTTTTTGTACTGGAAGAGTTAATCAGAATCTCAGTCCTAAACTTGGGAACAGGTGGGGGAATTGCAGCTAAAGCCATTGAGCTTAATGAGAATTAGTCATGCGTTCTGATTGTTCAGATATTGGATAAGGGACCTGCAAGGCAAGTGCTTTTTCTAAGCTCTTAAAGACTGGATAATAAATAGAAACAAATCATCTTCTAGTGATTAGTAGACACGCATAGATGGAATTTGTAGCAGCGAAGCAGGACGATCCTCACGTACCAACGTTTTATTTTTACACTGCAGCCCAACAAAACTTCAGCTGAGGCAACCTGTTATCTATTTGGGGTTTTTTTGGTAGCAATCCTGGGAGCTCATTAGTAATTTTGCTGTAAAATATGAATGGTCGAAATTTATCTCAAAAACAAATGTATGGAGTTGCACAGGAAATAGTGGAGGAATTGCCTTGTCAGAGCTGTGCGCTAGGTGAGTCCGTGTGCCAAGTACTATAGGTCATAAAATGCAGAAAGTGTATTCTCCCTTTTGTGCAGCAAAGGTATTTAATAACACAGACAAATGGAATGTGTGGAATGTAGCAGATAGACTGATGGTGGTGAAAAACTCCTAGAAATCAACTGGTCAATTATTTGATGTATTGCTCGTCCCAGAAAAATTGATCCATCCTGGACTGATACTTAGGTTATGCTCTTATAATTATTGGTTTGAATAAATCTCATCAAAGGTTGTCAAAGCATTGATATAACTCATCAGCTACCTCTGTTTGGCTAAGGCTCTTAATTAAGATGTTTTCAATTTCCTGACAGACTTAAATCTTTTTTTTTTTCTCTCTTAATCGCATATGCATGTCCTCCTGTGAGCACTTCACTTTAATATATTTAATATATTTAATCACAGTGACATAAAACAAGATTTCTTTAGTTTCTAGGAGGCTTAGGTGACCAGGTAGTACAAAACTCAATAAAAACTTTTGTCACATCATGATGGCTATTTTTTTTTTTTTTTTACAATGCATTATGCTCAATGGGTGAAACCAGCCAATATTTCCAGTGTTCCGTTTAAACATGTCTGTATTCAAACATTGCTGCTAGCTAACTAAAAGTACAGAGAATCAGACAAAATATTTTGGTGAATCAGTGTTGTGTTTGTGTATTTTTTTCCTTTAACTGACCCATTTCTAAACTTTCATCAAACTTAGAAATGTATGTATTGAAGTTTTCTTATGACTGTGGTATATTAAACATTTAGCAAATATCGTGGATTGGAAATCTGAACCAATCTCAAGACAGACTCACAGTGAAAAAGACGACCCCTCAGTAAAGACTGTGCTACCCATACGTGTTTGTATCTTGCAGAGCTCACTGGCAAGTGCGCTGTGAACAAATGATTTGACTTTGAAGGGTCCATCTTAGGTTATGCAATTATTGCTGAATGTAGTGGTATATGAGCAATAGTTTTCTTTTTTTAGCCATTAAAAAACATATATATTACACAATTCAAACCAAATGCATGATTTGTTGTTTGTTGAAAGTGTATCTAAAACCTCTGCTATTGCACTATGCAACTTTGGTGCTTTTAAGTAGACAGAGCTGAAGGAAAAGGCAAAACAAAATCAAAAAGATATTACTTGAGATTAAATAGTTCTTATTGCCAAATCAGCAACACGGAGCTAATGGAAGATATTTTCTACAGACAGATGGGATACTCAGCTATCCCAGGAGCATTAGTATGAAGCATCTCTCAAGAATCTTTTTTTATACATTTGCATATAAATATAAACATCGTTAGTAGGGGCTAATTGCCCTGTAGGAACTAAAATGTGAGCATTAGCATCTTGAGGGTTTTTAGGTTTTTTGTTTTGGTTTGGATTTTTTTTTTTGAGTATCTCTAACACCCATCATGTTTGGTACTGCATGGCTGCAACGGATAATTACTACCATTAAGAATCTCAATCACAAAATCAAACCCATTTGCAATGGCTTCCAGGGCCACCCAGCACAGTAAGTAACCATAGAAAATGAGTATATTAGTTGTTTTCCTCATGCATATTCATAAGGGCACTTGATTTGACTTTCATAGTAGGGGGCTTTTAAAAGCTCATCCACAGATTAGCCCCTAAACAAGTCTGCAAATGAAAGGTATGAAGATATAGTAAATCCTCAAAATGCTTTTAGAAAGCCATGTTCAACACAATGAAATATGTATAGTAACTGCCCAGCAGAAAAATACTGTAAATAATAAGATTTCAAGTATTTGGCTTTTTCTGTTGTTCTACTAATGGAAAAGGTCAAGGATTTATGTGGTTCAGGAGTTGGGGATTATGGCACATTATGTTCAAAGAGCAGTTGAGTCACCTGTGATGATTATTCTGGAGTCTTTATAAAATTTGAGTCTGGAAGATGTATGGCAAAGATGGTGGGGAAAATGGTAGTGTTATCACTTAATCTAGTTATGTTTCAAAGATTGCTTTATTTAACACTTAAGAATTTAGATGTTCTTAGATTTCTCTCTTATGCTTGGACAAGACCTTATTGACATTGTATTTAAAAAAAATCCATGATGTTTAGCTTATGTTTGTGGTTGTGGAACAAATGTGCTAAGTTATGAATTAGAAATAGTACAAAGAAATCTTGTAGAAATGTTTCAGTTGTAAGGAAACAACAAAACCAATATCCTGAAACCAAGTCCTGTTGAAGAGCATCTGCTTAACGGGCTTTCCTTGCCCTGCTCCCTGCCTGGGGTGGACACACAGCAGGGAGCTCTTGTTGTCTGGGATAGTTTTGCAGACCCTTAAGCTTTTCCTGGCTGTGGGGCGTTGTTTATAATTTGCTCCCTCTGCCCTTTTGCTAACTTGGCTGTCTCTGTTTATTATTATTTTATCTGTTTATTTATTTATTTTTCAGTTCGTTATTCTTGGCACTTCCTTAGCTGTCAAGTGATGAGTACTTTCCGATATGGTTTCTCAGATAGTAGCATTGGGAGTTGTGGAACTGGGAGCCTGCCAGAAATATCCATCCTAACTATTTT
>JAWLRI010001026.1:996537-1149633 GCA_034781795.1 Crypturellus tataupa
CGATATGGTTTCTCAGATAGTAGCATTGGGAGTTGTGGAACTGGGAGCCTGCCAGAAATATCCATCCTAACTATTTTTCCCCTGTGTCGCTATTCTCATAGCGCAGGGGCAGGGTCCTGCACCTACGAGGAGTAACCTCGTGGTCTAGTATGGACTGGGTGTTGACCTGGAGAGAGCTGCTCTGCGGAGAAGGACCTGGGTGTCCTGGTGGACAGGTTGACCATGAGCTTGCAGCACGGCCTTGTGTCCAAGAAGGTTGATGGTACCTTGGGGTCCTTTAGGAAGTGACAGTGGGTTGAGGGAAGTTTTCTGGCCCCTCTGCTCAGCTCTAGTGAAGGTACATCTGGAGTGTCCTCTAGATGTCCTCTAGTCCAACCCTTGACTGCCCAGAAAAAGGGGGACACTGAGCTGCTGGAGAGACTAGCATAGAGCTGCAGAGACAGTCAGGGGACTGGAGCATCTCTCCTGTGAAGAGAGGCTCAGAGAGTTGGAAGAGTGAGAGCGCCCATGCTACTGGAAAGATGAGCAGTGACTGCAGGAGGGCAGGTTGATTTTTTTGGAAAAATATCCAATTCTCAAATATGCTTGTTGCCTTGCTCCCCCACGCAGAGCTTACAGTAGCTTTGTGTTGAGTTTGTGAGGAGTTTTGAAATGACCAAAGAAGCATCGTCTGGTATATTTACTATTCATAATAAATCACCTAGGTCTAGAGGAGAGTTTGCAGTAAATGTACATCCAATAGAGATTCACATACTCGAGACATAGTGGATTTTCACGTAGCTTTTCCAGCTTCAGTCTCAGCTGCTAGATTTTAAGGGTTACACAAATCTAAAGAGGATAAAAATGGAGTTGGTACTTGAATTTCTACCCACTCTCTCCTGTTCTGGTGGTGCTTCTCTCTGCCTTTACACATACATTCATGCCAAGGATTTTTAAGGTCACAGAAAAGCTTTTTTACCCCTTTGGAGAAAGACTGTGTGTTCCTATATTGCTGAATAAAAAGCACTACGGTACAGTCCCTATCATGCCTGTGGCTATTAAGTGATCACTGATGATCACTTAATATAAGTAATCTCACATAAAATAGTAATGCAAAGTCTCACTTAATCCGATGTTTGCAAATGCCTTTTTGCGTTGGAAAAGAAGCTAGTGTAAGGCTTCCGATGGTTACGTGTTTTGGATCAGATAGACCTGTTATTTCCCAAGCCCCATTTGCTTCTAGACCAAATTTTTGCTGGGGACTGTTTAAATCGAGGACAAATGCAGCTACCGAAAAATGCCCACAAAAATGCCTACCTGCGCAGTGAGTTCAGCATAGTCAGCAGGTGTTTCGCTGTGAGCCTGACCAAAGGAATGCATGACCAGTAACTACTTATAGTAGAGAATATTTTTCTCCCAGCATGAGAGAAAAACTCCCTACAAAAATTTCAGCTCGAGATCCGCAGTTCTGACAGCCTGTGGAATTAAGCAGCGTGGCTCTGCTCGCGGCATACGAGACGGTGGTTACGCCGGAGCGCAGCATGTTTATGCAGGCATTCATTAGGGATATTTGTCTGCGGCAGCGAGGAGCTGCATGACTGATTTGGAAGAGCTCTCCTAGTCTGGAAGCACTGGGGGGCTAATTCCCATAAAAGCATGAGGCTCCTGGCTTCAGTAAGGGGAATAAGACTCTTCTGGTTTCCTGACAGTTTGAGGTTCGAAGAAAATTTGGTGTTAACTGAATGTGCTTCACCCATTCAGGATGGTGAGTGAAAGATGAATTATCTCACATTCAGCTCGTGGAGGAGTAAATTACAGGCCGTGTTCTTGTGAAATGACTTCAAGTGCTAAGACTTTAAAATAGATTTTTTCCAGATTTATTCCTAAAGTTGTGGTATGACACGGTTAGAAAGAAGCTCCAGTCAATAGGTAAATCTATTTCTGACTCAGAACTTTTAATTAATTTTGTCCTAATTGATTCTTTTTAAAAGGGTATGCCAAATGGATTCTCTGTGCATAAAACTGAGCAGGTTTCCCTTTTCTGTGTGTGGGAGAAAACTGTTATTTTACACACAGTTGTGTTTGAAACAGGAGAGCCTGCTCACAGCTGGTGCTAGTGGGTCCTTTGAGTGAGTATAGCAAAATACAGCCTTAAAGAAAGGCAATTCCGTCCTTGTTTGACCATCATCTTCATAATTATCTCCTCTGTTCTTACCTAAGAAAACAGCATTCAAGCTCAGGTAGCAGCTGTGTGAGAAGAAAAATGGGAAAAGAAAAACAGGTTATAATGTAGTTAGAGCGCTATCATAGATTAAAAAATATGCATCTTAAATATATTAATTATACAATACAAAAGCATTTCAGAGCATCCTGCCATTTCGGGTTGCTCTGGTGAACAGAAGGTGCCGCTAGGCCGGGAAGGCGCGAGCAGCCGTGTGCATGTTGGAGCTCGTGGGGCTGCAAAGCGGCCCCAGTGCCCCAGCTCCTCCGTGCACAGCGGTTACCTGTGAACCAGGCTGTAGCAGAGAGCAGGGCTGTTGAATAATACATATTCTGAGGTAGGGTATTTCAAGGATTTCATCACTGGACTTGAGGTTTTTGTTTAGTTTGGGGTTTTGTTTGGTTTCTTGGCTGGTCATTGGTAATAGTCATGTTTGTAACCTCCCATATAAACATGAGTTGAGGATGTACATTTGTTGAAGATGGACATTTTTTATTCGATTGATTTAAATCCTGAACCTCCTATTGAAATATCTGAGGAAAGGGTGATGGAATCACTCGGACTGAGTAATAAATAGCACCTGAGCACCTGAACACTGTCCGGTTTTGGGCCTATTGTATCTCAGCAATGAGAATTGTGTAAGAACTAAAAGTAGGAAAAAAATCGTGTTCCCTTTTAAGTGTACGGACTGTATGGATCATTTGCAGGAGGTTGTGTAGTATTTCCTGGTTTGTTTATATAATATTATGTGTTTAATAAAATAAAACTTTTTTTGTTTGGTCATTCACCAGTCCTCCTTGACCACTTTAACATTACTGTAAAAATTCTAATGCTGCCAATTTTCAGAATACATTGAATGCAAGTTTTGTATCTTGGCAACCAAGAAGGGATAGTTACTCTCTGTAAAAAGCCGTCCTACCTGCCGAGAATTATTATCATAATTCTTGCAAAGATATGTGAGTTTATTCTGTATTTCTTCTTTGACTGTCTTTACAGAGTGTTTTAATTCTTTGGTATTGAGCCTGTGCAAGTGGCAAAATTTAGCCCTTAACTTGGCATCTTGGTGAAGTGGATTTAATTGAATATCAAGGGGTTTGTGTCTTGTGGTACAGTATAGCTTTTTAGAGCTTTTAAATTTTCTTCTACTCAGAGAAAAATAGTTTCAGAAATCTTATTTAATATTGCTCTGGATCAGAGTATGTCTGATAAGTCTGGCAGTTGTATATTTTCCAAGTCAGAGAAGCACAAAGGAAATACTGTGGACATGAAATAATCCCCAATAAAATAGCAAGAGATCCAATGCAGAGAACCTTCTACTGCTCTCAATAGATAGTGCTTTCTTCAGCAATAGCAGTTATCTTTTCTTTTTCTTCACTGACTCTTCAGTCTTATAATTTAGATTATACAAGAAAATATTAGTTCTTTGTATCATTGTTCATTTAAATGCAGGACATGGACTTGAAGCAGAAAAGATAGAGGGATATGTGAAAGCGAGTCTGAACTTCTGAATTACATTACAGAGGTTTAAATTCTTCTTTGAAGGATGAAGGCTGAAACAGTCAGGTCTGTAAGATTAGCCACAGGAAATCGTCAGCTAAATTAATAAGTAATTTGAGAATGAGTGAATGGAATAGTAGAATTTTAAAGACAGGCATTAGCCAGTTACCCTGGCTTAGACTTTCTTTAGAAATAGTAATAAAACTTCTTTTCAGGTCAGGCCATAATGTGACCTTTTTCATGGTGCTGATGTAAATCTGAGATTAAATACGCAGGGAACACAGCCCTGGACAAAAGCACGAAGTGAATGCCCTGGGCTTTGAACACGCTTCTTTCCCACCCCCAGCCCCGTGCCTTGATTGAGTGTTCGGGTTCAATGGGAACGCTCGCGCCCGTTCTGTGCTTCACGTTTAAGGGGGTTCCTGTTCCTCCAGCAAGTAATTGAAGGATCTGGGGATTACGGAGGAGTCCTGCTGCACAGAATTGTCTCAGCGGAGCCTTTCCCACCCTTAGGACTGTTTTTGCTGTTGCTGGAGGAGACGGATCCTTGCAGAGGGGAGATGGATGCTCATGGCAGGGCTGCAAGCCTTGGCGGGGCCTTCTCCGTACCCGCCCAAGTGAGCCCCAGCCCCGGGGACACCGGGCTGCAAATAAACCCCGAGTATAAGCTGAACCAGGGAAGTTGCAAAATGTATTTCATATGCAAATGAATTTCAATCAATTTAAAAATTCAATCAAATTACTGCTTTCAATATTCCATACTTGTCACTTGCTCTCTGTGGACGTCTCTGACATTTTGCACTCCAAATGACTGGTTATAAACAGCAACAGGGTTTAAGCACATCAGCAATGCCGTGTGTCACTATGAGATGGCTGTTTGGTCCTCCTTGCACCTTTGCATTGGAACATATTTTTGGTAATCTTCATGTGTGTTCTCTTTCCACTAAAATTCTTGTTATTGAAAAAATTATGCTAGTTTTACAGGAAAACAAATAAAAAAATAAATTTGAAAAACATCAAAGTAAAGTTGCAGTTAGTATTTGATTTAAGATTTCTTGGCTTTTCTTTATGGTCTTGGGGACCATAAAGTCTATGGGGACTTAGCCCCTTTATACAGTAAATTTCAAAAATGACTGAAGAGAAAAAATTTCAAAATTTAGGGTTAAAGACCTGAAAAGAAATTCTTGTTACTTTAATTGGTTTGTAATAAGTCCTTGTGGCCTTTGTGCATATAAATGGATACAGATGGGACCCCTGCTTGCTGATTGGAAGACAGTCAGCTCAGAGTAGCCTAAAACTTAGTATTTTGAATGTTCAGATACGAGATCGTTTTATGCTCCTCTTGTAGCATAATAGCAAAAAGGAGAATGGGGAGTTTTTCTGTGTGATCTAGTGAAGTTCAGGTGCTGCAAAGCAGAAATAAACCCAGGGTGGCTTTTGTTTCCTTCCTGACTCCCTGGAAAACTCAGCTGCTGCGTCATCATTTTCCTGGGCCCTTGTGTAGTGTGAAACTTCACCTGCAACTGGCACTGCGCATCGTTTTGAGTTATAGCATGGGGGTTTAATGCAGATCCCTTGTAATGTTGGCAGTTCACCACAGAGGTGCTTCTCCTGCTAATTTATCCTGGTTTTTGTGTGTTTATTTTGTTTATTGTTGTTTTTGTTATTCCTGTGATGAGCTATGTACCCATTTTGTAATGGTATTTCTAACGATTCCTTGAGTTCTTTGCATAAAGTTCATGTATAAAAATACCAAGAAACTCTATATTGGGCTTGGTGGCTTTTCTGAATGCACAGCAGCATTTTCTCAGTGGTTGATTTGCCTTGTGCTGCGTTGCGTTTGCAAACGAGAGGTGCACGTAAATACGCGTAGGGCTTGTTTCTGTGCTGCTCAGTGCTCTGTGCTGTCTGCTGCTGCTAGTTACTTTGCAGTCACGGGAACCATTAAGACCTGATATCATTTTGTAATGTACCTACTTCCATTTCTGTGCTTATATTAAAGTTTAGTTCTTGGTGTGTGTACGACTGAAATGAAAGTTCAAACCAGTGACTCATTGTCATGGAATAGGTTACTGGATTATTAATATTTTAACATTTTCCTCTGGCAAATATGAGAGCAATTGCAGCTAAGTATAGGACTTAAAAGAAATAAACTGCTGCTGGATACAAGTAAGATAATTGTTGTCTGATCCAGTAGCATTATTTTGAGAGTTACATATTAAAAGAGGGAATAATATTTCCCATATTCTAACAGGACCCTTTTCTGTATGAGTCACATTTGATGAAACTTGCTTTGAGAAAAAGATAAAGTTCACCTTAAATAATAAGGATTTGCATATTCCTATTATGACAGCTGCATTATCCTGAGAAGCATGCTGTGCTACTTCTGTGGCTCCTGAAAACAAAAAAAGGTGAATTTCAGGCTGTAAAAAAAATTGAACAAATGTTCTCACCATGTAATTAGGCCGTGCATATCAAGAACATTGTTCTTGTAACTGCTTTTATAATTTTTACATTGTTATTTCAGAAAGGTTAAAAATTATGCATGCAGTCTTTATTATATTACACACATAATTTGGAAAAAAGCCTTTCTCTGCACTAAAAATAATAAATTAAAGAAATAGATTCATTGTGTCGAGAAAAATTTATTTCTTGAGCCTCAAATAATTTAATTCCTTTTTATTCTATGCAAAAAGTAATTTTCTCCTAGGGGGAAATTATTGCTTAACTGCTGTTATGTATTCACTGGCAGTCTTAGCCACTCAGCCAAAGATAGTTCTAAAAAGGATGTGGAGAAAGCTGATTGAAGTGAAATCCTCCAACTAAATTTGAAAAATAGAAGACTTAAGGTTTTATATGTTTCTTATACAAAGAATCTGTAATGTTCCTGACATTAGAAAATCATTTAAAATAAAACTCAAGTGACTATCGCTGTCCCATCGTGACTGCTTCAGTGCCTGAGTGTTTAGAGATCCTGTGAGCATCGTCACCTGTTTCCTGGATGAAGGACACACAGTGGAAGTGGCTCTGGGTAGGAGAGGAATCCATCATAAGGTGTTTTTGTGCTTATCGTGCTTTCCTTGTTGCAATTCTAAGTCAATAGCAGGAAGAAGAGGGGTTGGTTCATAGCTATCGCTGGTGACTTCCCTGGATAGCAACATGACTCGTCATTTTAAGCTTATGGTAAAAACCTCCTCCTGCGGCTGAGGTGATTACTAACGCCTTGCCGTGAGGATGGCATTTAAGCAGAGCCCTAGCATTGCACCAAGCAGGTAGGCGTGCAGCTAGTTGTGAAACGTAGAGGGATGGTTCAGAGCTAAGTGCCAGCCTCGTGCTGTTTCCATTAGGGTCCCTGGCATGACTGTGCTGTGTTGGCTTGTTAGGTCACACGGGTTATCGTTGACGCACGGTGAGTCGTCCTGCCCATTTCGTCCTTGCTCTCTGCGTCGGTGCTCACAAGACAGCAGCCCAAGTCCCTTGTACCAGCTAGTGGGAGGTGGGGGCTACTTGAGAAACCATCTTCAAGGGTCGTTTTTTGACGTGGCCGCTCCAGAAGGTCAGTAACAACAGAGGTATAATATCGTTTGGATCTGTATAAGGTACATATGTGAGCTATGTGTATAATTAGTGAAGAAATGGTATCTATCCAAGCTAGAAAATTAGGTGAAGTCCAAGTGAAATGCCTACGTTGGTATATTAACGCGTGTCTGGGTCACAGAAGCAGTGTAAATTTGAGTTCTCAGGATATGACTGCAGAAGGGAGAAATACTCAGGGCTGGAACAGAGGCTACAGGGTATGTGAGTCAGAGAAAGCAGATAAAAGGAAGATGAGATCGATTCGTCAGCCCTACAGAATATCACAGCAGGTAGAGTTAAAGACAGCCAAGCTATGTGTGATTTACTCTTTTGAAAGGGTTCCTTTCCAAAAATGTTAATGGAAGCAAAGAATCTAACTGCTGTGGAGCCTGGTATGGTTATGAGCAGCTTGTCAGAGCACAAATTATTACTTTCAATCTTGCTTGAGAGGGGAATGAACTGGACCTAACAAGCTCAGTTTTTCACCTCTATTTATAATATATATATGTGTGTATATATGTAAATTAGTAGTGTGCCTCTTGCTCTCCAGTCGTGTTCATGGCTGAAGAGGTAAATTGGCCTCACCCTGTCATGAAATCACAATATGCATTATGACATTATGTTTTGTTGTCATGGAAGCAGTGGCAGTGATATTCTTGATTCTGATGTGAATCTTAGCAAGTCTTTTACCAGTGATCAGATTTCAGTGCAAGGGGCAGGTCCTCGTGTGTGTTACGCATTGCACTTCGGAGAGTCCGTCATGCACTGATTGCTGGGTTGCATGTGTGTTGGAAACCAGGTATCTCGCTCAGCTTCGCAATTTTACAACTCTTCTGTTCTCGTGACAAGATTCTAGTGACTAGAAAAGCAAAGTACTGAGTTTCTGGCTTTAACTTGTGCCACTGCCAGGTGTACTGTGGCCCTGTGTTTTTCAGGAAATGATCCTGGGCCCTCAGCAGCGACAAAACCACAGCAAATAGTTCAGTCGGTGGCAATCAGAGGAGGCTGGTTTAAACACTCTTACTGTTGGCATGTGTGAAATGGAGGTGCTGCCCCCATCACAAGAACTAGAACTGGGTTTGCTCTCTGTTCTTGAGTTGACTGAACCTTTCTCCCCCTCCTTTTATCAGTTTTTGTGCAAGTTAAGACTGCACCGTAGCTATGTAGCAGCTGTCAAGACATCCTGCTCTATGTCCAGTGCTTGGTGCAGAATTGTAGTCTGATTCTGATTTGGTTATAGGGAGAAATTTACCTGGAAACATGATTTTTTTTTTAATCTTTTTTTTTTTTTTCTAAACATTTCTCCTCATCATGCTGTGACCGTGAATTTCTTCTGACTGTCTAACTGCCACGGGCCAAATAGGGTTCAGTGTCCTTTTCCATGGCTGTTAAACCGTTCTGTTCAGAAGAATAGCGTGAATGCACTCTTGTTGGTGCAGGTTATTAGTGCAACTTGGCTGCGTGTGAATACCCAGCCTTGGCTGCGTCTTGGTGACGGCCCTGGCTAACCCTGTTGCTGTCGCTCTGGCGGCTGCACCGCGCGAGGGCACTTGGCAGGCGGCGCGAGGAACCGTCCGCGTGAGCCGGCCGCCCGCCTCTCCCTGCGCCGACCTCCTGCGCCGGTGTGGATTCTGCTTAAATAATTCATGGAGAGCTTACAGGGATTTTTCTCCCAATTTATTTCACTGTTTAGTCTAGAAAGCTATTGAAGTATCAAGGTGTTTCAGTTTTCAAATGTGCAGCCAGAGAAGTCATTAGAATATTGGGTCCAAGTATCGCTTCAGTGGAGCATTCTAAATTGGTTTAGATGGCTAGATAAATTAGGTTTTCAAGCCCATGTTTCGCTGTTCTGAATCCCACTCAAGTCCCGAAAGCCTTTGGCTGCCAAAGGGCAACTTGAGGCCCGGGAAGGTCAGTAGACCTCAGGCCAGCTGTCCCTGTGGTTTGGTAGGAAGATGCTGCTGCTTTGTTGTGATCTTGGTAGGGACCTGGTTCTATATGTTTTACTGGGTGAGCAGATGAAAGCTGCTGGTGCTGGAAATGTATACTTGTTTCTTGATTTTATTTTTTTTTTAATTTTTATTTTTTAACATTGTTGAAATCTGGTGACAGTAGAGAATGAGATATTATTGCTTATTTTTAAACTAAGATAAACAGTCTGGACGTTGAAGGAATTGCATAAATAGAAAATGGAGAGAGACTGATAGCACATTCAGATAACCGCAATTGCAACTGTTTAAAAAGCTAACAACCCTACTACCAACAAAAAGGCAGTGTAGCTCTTGAGGATCTGAAGTATGTGTGTCCTTTCAAAGACAACATGCCTCATGTACGTGTTGTATTTGTTTGTTTCATTTTGCAAATGAATGTGTGTGTGGCTGTGTCAGAAGGCAGTCCTAGGCCAGGTTACAACTAGAATTTTCTCCTGACATGGAAAGGTGAATCTGTGGAGGGTTGTTACTGTCTGTGATGGCAAAAAGCTCCACTCGCCAGGTGGTTATGCCAGGACGTGTGAGTTTTACCTGCACGAGCAGCTTTCACTGCCAAGGGGAGTTTTACACTGATCCTAAGCCCGTTTTATGGAGGATGCTTTTTCCACACTGGGAATATTTTCCCAGGATGGCACAGGCTTATCACTAGGCTACCAAATATTTGAACTATAGTCTCTCTGTTTTTTCTAGTCCCTGCAAGACCTCAGAAATTGGATTCGTTGATGCTTAGGCCTTCTTGTGGTGATCTGTGCGGAGGGAACGCTGTCTACCTGTGCGATGATCTTTTCAAAAGCCAATGCACTGCTTGTTGCTGACATTCATGTTATGGGCACTGATGTACGATCTCCTTACTGCTGATGAATTTTCTCCTTCTAAGAACACGCACTGAAGCTTTAGTTTAAAGAGAAAACATCTTTTGTTGAGCTGCAAGCAGCTGAAACTTTGCATCACTAAATATGTTCCCCCAAAGGTGTCATGGTTAGTTCAAATTCTTGATAACACTTCAGCAATGATGTTGGAAATAGCGATTACAGCTCATTGTAGGGAGGTAACCTTGCTCACAGAAATAACTTGCTGGTACAAAAGCTCCTGCTTTTGCCCTCAAGTAACCCGTGCTGGCACTGTTACTCCTCTTGACTCCAAAGGTGTTGGCCACCCTTTCTCTCACAGCTCCCGATGAGTAATTATGAGTGTTCCTGGCCAGTATGTAGCTTTTCTGATACATTTTTTTTTCTTTAGGATTTGAAGAATAGTTTTTGTGCATAAGTATCTCTTTCTCTCCAGAGAAATCTTCTTTTATTTTTTTTAATAAAAGATTTATCTCTTTCTCCAAATCCATCTGCACTTAACTCATCCTAGCAACAAGAATGCACCAACTGCAGTTGCTTCAGTGCAAGGATGCAATCGTTGTGTTGAAGTCCGGCCTTGGAAATGCAAGCTGCTCAATCTTTTTCAGAGCAGAAGTTAAAGGTATTAATACTGCTCACAATATTAATTTAAGCCTGAACAATTATGGGTACAGAAAGCAATACTGTGTCAAAGGCACTGAAATTGAGCTTTTTTTTTTTTTTTTTATAGTGCAGACAAAGCCAAGTTAGGTCTGTTAGAAATGCCACAATAATAAGATAAGAGATCAGTGACTACATATTAAGTTCACATGGCAGTCAAAATATATTGAATTATTCTTATGGGCGCTGCCGTTGCAATGGGGTACAGCATGTAGCTGTATTCTTGACAATTGTGAAATCATATCAAAAGTCACTTGAAGTGCACGCGGTTATCTCACAATGTTATGTGAAGTGGAGAAATTGTTTGAATGTGTCATGAAAGCATTTCAGTCACAAAAATAAACCTTAAGTGAAAGCATCGTATGATCAACATTACCAGTATAAATGATAGTGCACTAAAATGTGATTGTGCTGTTTCGAAGGACAGATTCTTTTCTTCTCACCATTTATTTTAGACTTCTATGAAATAAGCTAATAATTCATGTCCTCTGTAGACAAAAAAGCCTTATCAAGGAATGTGGTATATTAAAGGAATGTAGGGCTCCAAACCTGAATCTTTAAAGCAACTTCTTAGAACATTGTAGCTTAATTCATGATTAATATAAAACCGGAATTGGAATACTTTCCATCTGTGCCGTGCTGTAGGTATTAACAGTGCCACTGTTGTGGTAGGAGATGGTAAGGGAATATAAAGGGACTGCATCTACTTGGAAGTACAAAAGCAGCTAAATTGCACCCTGGAGAGGTAATGAAACATGCTAGGGCAGAATAAAATGCTTTGGAAAGGGTACGGTGCATGTTTTCCCCCCTCCTGCATCTCTTGTTCATCTCCCCACAGTGTCTCGTGCAAAAAAAAAAAAAAAAAAAAAAAAAAAAAAAAAAAAAAAAAAAAAAGATTTTTTTTTTTTAATTCTTTTCCCTTTACATTGTAACATTTTATGAGAAAACTGAAAAACAGAGAGAAATACAACTGTTGTATATGGGATTAGTGTGGCCTTGCAAAGGCATCTGGGCGCTTGCTCATGGTTTCCAGCTGTGATGCCACAGTACCGTGGCTGCTGGTGCTGCTCGTGTGACAGCGGGAGGGGTGCCCCCGAGCAGCGTCCGGTCGGGCACTGCTCCATCACCGTCCTCTCCTGCTGTTCAGCTCCCCAGGCTGCCCCTCATCTTCACTGGCCAGCCAGGGCCTTTCCTTGGCTAAGCAGAACTCTCTGCTGCTGGTTTTGTTTGGGGAGACAACCCTGTGGTCCTGGTGGACCACTTGGGCCCTGATGGAGCTCCTGAGGAGCAGAATTGTTGTGGTCAGAAAAGGCTGGGGAGCCAGCAGGGCTACAAGGTACCTCGATTAACATTTTAGTGTTATGAAAGTTTTTTTTTTTTCACTATTTTTTGGTCATAGCAAACACTTGTACCATATGCTTGCTGGATGGTTATTGTGGTCGTTGGCGGTCCTTCACACGTACATTTGCACAGCTCTGGTCTGCACACTCACTCCTTTTAACGTGCTGTCCCCCTTTGCCGGGGACTCGTGGGCAGTGTTGACGTCTTTGATGCTCTAGTCAAGTGTAATGATCAGCAACAAAAAATATAATTGTGAGAAACTCTTATGGAAATTACCTGGTTGCCATGGCATGTTGGGAACTCTTTGGACTCATCATTTACTTATTTATACATAATCATGACAATAGTTTATTGCTAACCAGTGATAATCAGACTTTTTTTTTGTCAAAATAGTTCTTTTAGCTTTTGCAAAAATTCCTGTTATAATGAAAACCGTATGGAATGATAGGAGTAAAACAGGCTAAAGTTTTATTTAACTTTCTAAAATCATAAACCCCTCTGCTGGGACTTGCCTAGAGAATTCTGCTCTTAACAGCACCCACAGCTTTAGCCTGGATTTGCAGGCTACATGATGTACCTAGAGAAGTTGAACTTGGAAGTAATTCACATGAAGAAATATGATATTAATTAACGGAAGGCTTGAATTGCAGCATGAAAGTTGATTTTCAGTGGAAGAGACCTCCCTAAACTTTTTAGGTCATTGAGACTAAAGTTAGAAGCAGTCTTAGAAACTGCCCTTTATTGGACCATTTTAGTAGTCTTAGTGTCATATATGTTTATATAGTACATATATTAAATGTATATACATATTAAAATATGTTTGCATTCAAACAGAGGATTCTTGTGAACATTAAAAACTCTTCCTATTATGTTTGAGCTTTTGTATGTGAATAAAATTGTATATATAATTGCTTTGAGTACTGAGGCATAAGTGAATATGCAAGTGAAACAACTGATTCTTAGTTAATTCTCAGGAAAAAAAGTTAATTCTCAGGAAAAAATCTGAAAAAATTCTCAGGAAAAAAAAAGTTGATGGAGTTAAATTGATCTGTACTTGATGCTAGAATCATTTATATATATATATATATATATATATATATATTTATGTCCTATAGCAAGCAAAAAAGGCAGAGATAAAGTTTGAGAGCTTATAGCAAGGGGTTCCCTGGGTCTGAATGTAAATTGGTATCATTAGTGGGAATAGTGATTAATAGCAGAATTAATTGTTATTTTTATTGATATTTTTCATGAGATGGTTGGAAAAAAAAATCCAGTATTGCCAAAGATTTTATAACTCTTGGATAATACTGTGGCTTTTACTTTCTTGAAGTGTTTCTGAAAATATATTTTGATGTATTAACTTTTATGGTTGTGTTCATCAGAAATATAAAAAATAAGTGTTCTAAAAATGTGGACATAAAGTGAGAAAAATGGCTCAATATCATGGAATAAAAATTGGTATTAAATTTGTGAAAACAGAATTTGCTTTTTCTTTTGAACGTGACTAGTCAGTATCTTAGGAATAATAGCAAAAGAAAAACAAGGAAATAGCAAGAATTATATAAGAACTTAAAGCAAACAGTGATTAATGGTACCTATATCTCTGTAGACTGATTTTGCCAAGCTGAAAGATACATATTTTTGTCCAAAAATATCAACAACTTATATTTTTACTGATGCTTTGTTTAAAAGGGAAATGTTTAATTCCTCCCTGTTCATCAACTCAAATGTCTGATTTTCATATGTGTGTGTATATATGTATGTAGGTGCTTGCATGAAGGCAAATAAGGTTGCATCTTAAATTTTGCACTATTTTGAAAGTATATATACAGAAAAGTCTCTGGTATTTTGTTCATTACTCTGCACTGTTGTTTGAATTCCATTACTAAGGAAAGTATCAGCCATGGAACTTGATATTCGTAATCAAAATAAAGCTTGAGGGAAATTAAATCCAAAAGGAATTTGGTGTAAAATAGTAAGACAGGTGCTTCAAATGGGATCTTAAATTGGCACAATCCCAAATCTTGAGAGAATATTCAGGTAGGCTAAAATATTATGTTTTCTAAGTGTATTGTAATATTTAAAGACTGTGACAATGCCTTCCTGATCCTTCTGCTAAGCTGCAAGTTTGTAATTTTGAATGTTATAGTGGACTCAATTGTACTAAATTTGCAAAAAAGATAAACTTATCCATGCCTTCTTTGTAGCATAGGTTGGTATCTTTGCTATCAGACTTCAAAATAGTTTGTATGGATGTGTTTAAAAAGCAGCGTTAAAAAGATTGAGAGTACCTGATGGGGCAGCTCTGGGGAAACATCTCCAAGGAGCTCTCAAACTTTGTGCAAGATGCCGGTGCTGCCGTTGCCTTGATCCCAACAGGCCACTTATCAGAAGTGAGGCAGTTGTTGCCTTGTTTGACTGGAGATAAATCCCAAGCATGACTGGTAACATGATGCTCCTGTCCACCCTTTTGTACTTGTTGTTTTAGGAAAAGGCATGCTTGATCTGCTCGTATCTAGAGTTTTCATTTGCTGCCTGGATCATCTTTTCAAAAGTGAAGGTGATGACCTTTTCAAAAGAAGGTAGAGCTAGTATTGTATCTCCCCAAAAAGCAGAAAGGGTTTTTATAGAACCTGTGTCTATTAAAGGGGTAGGCTAAGAGTTACTGCCGCGAAGAAAATGTTCTCAATTTATTGTAGTTCTATATTTCACCTCTGCTGTTGCCTCTTCATCTGTATCCTCGGTAGGAGGTTGAACACACTTGAAATGGAAACCATTTGCCGCAACTAATTAAGATGAAGTTTGTTAATTCAAAATGTTGTTGAAATATTAATATAATGCAATGAAAAAGGTCATATCAATGATCTAATCGAGCTATTCCATCCAACCAGCACAGTGCAAGCCTATACCAGCAAACTGAAATGACAAAACCAAGTATGTAACTGTCCATGTACAGCTTGTGTTTTGATTCTCAGACAGGAAACATGGATTTGCAGGATGGCTTGGTAAAATTGCCCTCAAATCTGAAATTTGCTGCTGAAAGTTGTTCAGGCATTGCCACAGAGAGGAGGTGGCTCGGAGCCCTGGTTGCAATAAGGACACGATGTCCCCGTGTCCCCTCTGCACCACATGGTGCATCCGGCGTGAGCCCTGCAACCACAGCGAGCTGGAGGAGAGAGTGGATTGGGAGTGTTCCGGACAGGGGATGTTTGCCTCTTTCTTGGACGCAGTGTACAGTAGCACAGGCTATCTTGGAGCTTCTTATCTCATTGGGAATTTGAAGTATTTTAAGGACTAGAAGATTATGCAGTGATATACACCATGTTGTAAAGGCAATAGACGATTTGAAACATTTTGTAACTATTACTCCAGGTAATTATTATTATTTTTTTAGAGAAGTAATGACAGTGAGAAACAGGATACTTTTTTAATGTGAATTTTCACAAAGAAAAGGTCTGGGAGTTTGTTTGTGTAGTTTGTTTTTGAAACAAGCATCAGTTACTTCCTAATGGCATTCCTTGGCAGGAAATCTTTATTGTTATTCATGCACTCTAAGTTAAAACAAACACACACACACAACAACAGAAAGCAAAGCACAAAACACAACATCTTGTCCAAGAGGCAGAGAAGATTACCAGCCAGCTGGCATTAATTGTTTCTAAACCCCATTTCCTCAAACAGTTTTTCTGCAGGGTGTTGGGCAAACAGGAGTGAAGTCAGCGCAGCGTCAGGGCAGCGCCGCTCTGCACGCGAGGGCTGCCCCTAGCACAGTGTGTGCGGCAGGGAGTTCCTGCCCTTGAATCTGTCTCCAAAACTACACGGTCCTGTCCCACCCTTCGTGTCTAACACAATTATCTTGGAAATTAGGGTTTCATGTTGGGTTAGAATGTGGTCTTAGTTAAAGCTTGAAGTGTTTCTTGTATAAGTGGGTAATAAAAGCTGTAAGAATAAACATCTTATGTAATCCTAGGAAGCATTTAGCATAAGGACAAAATGTGAGTGGGTGTCTACAACAAATATGGCCAAGTTTGTACCAAAGCAGAGCTTGGTGGTGTGCATGGGAGGTTATGCTCTAAGAAGGAAGGCTTCTTCACTGTCCCTGCCATTGTCTGAGGCAGTTTGTCATCTTATTTAGAAAAATATTAGGAATGTATGAAAAATGGTTGATGCAGCAGATCTTGAAAGCGTAAAACACATGTGGTCGGCCTTGTGTATATACTTGGATATGGTGAAAATGAAGTATTTGGTTATTCTAACCAAGAGTCAAGCCAAGCAAAACGTAAAAGAAAAAAAATGCAATGCATTTTGAGCATGATTAAGCCTCAAACCTGGCCCCCAATTCAATGGTCTTGCTTTTCAATCAGACTTTAGCGGAGCGGCATGGTGCTGGCACCGTGCTCCACGCCGATGGATGGGCTTCTGTGTAGGCGCAGAGCTCTAGCCGTGCTCCTGGGATGGCCTGATGCCACCTTCTAGGGTTTCTGGCACCATAGGACATACCTGCATTAGGGACATGCTCGATGCCCTTTGAAAGCAAAGGCAGGCAATACGTTTGTGTTAAATTTTCTTACCAACGCAGTCTGGAAATGGTCACTGATAGACAATACTGACTGCTGTAAAAGAAGTTTTTCTTAATCTTCGTGATAAATATAACTAGCTCTTGGTAAATTTGCATTCTGTACTGAGTATTTTCATATTTTTCTCATCTGAAATGTATTTGCCTTTGAAGATGCAGTAAGACCTTCAGCTCAGCGTAAGGCAAACTGCAGAAAGTAAGGACTGTCACCTCAGCTGAAATGTGGGTGGTAAACAAATAAAAATACAAACAGGAAAATAGCAATGTGTACTTTTTTAAAAGTTTGCTTTTGTTATTTCAGTTGACATTTTCCTGAATGTCACGGAGAATGAATAAACAAGCTAATGAGGTTTTAGCTAAATCTCTGCAAATACAATGTGAGCTGGCAGGGAGGGGGGAATCCTCATCCTGTAATACCCGACCTCCTATTTTGGGCCTGTTTGAGTGTCCCCAGGTTGTGCAGTGATGCACTGGTGGAACACGTGATTAGCAGCAAAGGCATGAAATTCTGATTAACCATTTTTTTGGCACCTCACCTCTTTCCAGTTTGAACTTGGAATCTCCTCCGTGCGCAGACCGCTAATGAGGAAATCCTTGCTTATGAATTCAATGTGGAATGAGAGTTTTTTTTCCTTTGCATAATGCCTGCTTTGAAGTCAGGCAGTCCAAGAAAGTGATTGATCTCACCCAAGTTCATAACTTTTTCAAAGTACTGCTGATATCATTAAATTTTAATTAACCCTTTGAGCTCCTTCTATGATGTAAAGATGAGGGAACATCAAAGGCTTGTGTGTTACAGCACCAGTGAAATCTTTTGAGCTGGCTTAGCCTTACTGAGGAGATCTAAGCTGCGAAATATTGCGGTTCTGTAGTCAGCTCCGTTCTGGTTGCTGGCGCTGCCCTGGGAGAGGCAGCGCTGCTGTTTCGACAGCAGCCGGGGCTGTTCGAGCGCTGTTGTCTGGGGCCCGACTGCTCTAAATGGGCTTCCTCCTCCTCCAAGTACTAGTGCATCTTCAGGCAAATGAATATCACTTAAAACCTTGTTCTTCTTCTCCTCATTTATGCTCGCTTTAGCTATTATGATCCTGGTTAGCTGTCTTAGAAAAATATATTGTAGGACTTAATGGGGATTAAACAAATAATCTTCTGTGGAAAAAATGTTTAGGCTTCACAATTTATAAACCTATTCCATCCAACTCTTCTTGACAGGGCAATTTGAGTCAAAACCCAAACTTCACGGGCGTCACAGCCACGTAGCACACGTGCATGGGGGCTGACAGAAGGCTTTGGGGAGGTCTGTGCTTTCAGGGCAAACCTCAGTTTTGCTTCTGTGCTGTGTGAAATTATTTAGACTGCTGTTAAGCAGGTTTGTATGTGTTTAGGACCAGCTGTATATCATGTTAAAGGAAACCACAAAGCCCAGAGTAGCAAAGCAGCAGCCTTTGCTGTTTGGGAGAGAAGGAAGAGCTGGATGGAGCTGAGCTGTGTCAAGTATTAGAACAGCCTGGACGTGATTGCCTGGGATGCAGAGGGTGAGGTGGGCAGGAGCGAAAGGAGTGGAAATTCTCCCCAAATGCTTCCAATTAGGAAGTGTTAGGAAATCAACACCTGCTGCTGAATATGGCAGCCTTTGATCTCGTTTGTCTCTAAGCACTTTGGTGGGGAGAGGATGATGAAAGGTCTGTCCTGTTTTAGTAGCTCTGCTTGTGAGAGAGTCGTATTCTGGATAGGCTGGTAGCACAGCAGAAATAAAATACTGGTTAAAACAAGGCAGTGGAAAGAAAAACCAAAAGCATTATTTGAATGACAGAGGAAAGGGTATGTTCGTCTGAGGGCACGTTGGTGGTCAAGTTCATTCTCAAAGATGAGCGATTACTGCTGGAATGAGGTGGGTTGCTTGGCAGTACTGTGTATTATATTTTTGTTTCACTTCTAATGTAAAATATAGGTAGAATGTGAAATGCTCATCTCTCGTATACTCAGCTGCAAAATGCTGGCTAAATCCTGCATAGTTTCCTAATCTATTGCTGCTGAGTTGGGTCCTCATGAGAGAGCAGGTTCCAAGTGGTGCACGGTGGTGGTCTGTGCTCAGCAACGTGTAGCCTTGCGCTCCCAGTGCTGCCTTGCAGAGGGGCGACATGGGCCTTGCAGCGGCTTTGACGCAGTAGAAGTGAAACAGGAGAGTTGCGGTGTTCCTCTGGGTCTGCTTCAAGGGCAGAAGCCTTAATTTAGCTTCGCTGAAACAAATATATTAGGAGAGGGGATGAAAGTTTTTCCAAGGATTGTTTGTCTGGGGCGAAACTAGAAAAAATTCCCTGCCAGGCTCTAAAATGACAAGAATGTAGGTAATGAATGGATTACTAAAATTACTTTTTCCACCTGTCAGCTTTAAATCTGTTTTAGGATTATAGAAAAGAACAGCATAGAATATATTGCGTGATGCGTGAATGAAAATGAAGTTGTGACATCTGGTAAATACAGAGTGAAAACAGACATATGGAAATGAAGGTTTTATAAAGAACTGTCTCTTTCAAAAGTCAAAAATTTCTAAGTCAATGTAACAGCCTATATGTGTATATATGTGTCTGTGTGGGTGAAACAGCTGTGTCATTTACTGCTTAGCACAATTTTAAATTGCATGCATAGGAAAAATTATTTTTCAATGTGTTCTTTTTGGGTAGCTAATCATATTACATAAGCATATAAACAAATGTAAAATACTGTTATTATGTATTAAAAAAAGACCTATAGGGGATAAAACAGGAAAAAAAAAAAAAAGAGTAATTTCAAAAGAGAAAGCAAGTGTTGAGACAGCTGGTTGGAGGATTTCTTTCCTAAGCTTTGATGAAAAATCTTCCACACTATATAAGAAAAGTGGATGTTGGTGTATATATGAATATGTAGGATGTAGCAAATCTAGACATTTGTTGGAATCTGCATGATTCAGATGTTGATTTCTAAATTTTTAATGAATGATGACTTGTAGCCTACTTGTGTAAAGCAGAGGAAAAGGGAATCAATGAGGTAGCTTTTGACTATATGCAGGTATAGTACCAATCACAGTTTTAGATCTTTGGGGATGAATCTAATAATACTCAATTTTTTTTTATCATAGCTGATGATTATGTATAGTACAAAATAAAGTAGAGAAAGAGAAGTATCTGCTAAAAAAAAGTAAAAACTTTTTTTTTTTTTTTTTTTTTTGGCATGTAAAGGTTCATTTCAATATCTGACTATTAGCAGATACTGTGGGACAAACCTATGGAAAATACTTTGAAGTCATACCTTATGATATCTTTAAGACAATAAGAAAAAGGACAAAGATTTCTTTTGACTTAGAAAATGTGTGTTCACTCAAGTACCAAAATTTGGAGGAAGCATTGCATATGTATCTATGTAATAATAGTGTTAAATGTTAGATATAGTATTAGTTAATTGTAAGATGTAATAACAGTGTTAAATTTTGCTACTCAAAAAGTGTTTTGACCCCCTTGAGGGACCATTAGTGGATTCAAGGTTGCAATGAGGAAATTTCAATATTGAACAGGAACTTTGTATCTCAAAATAGAGCTATGAAAATTAAAAGCCGCTAGACAGTGATAAGCTGGCAAGGTTCGTGACCCAGAGATGTGGAAGTTAATATCATCTAAGGTGTTCTGACCCTAGTCCAGGATTAACTGGCTCCAATTTGGGCAGGAGAAGGAGGTTTTCTGTACAGGCCGTCCCTACCTCTTAGCTGCTTCTTGACAAAAGGAAAGGCAAGCGGCTAAACCTCAGAGCAGGATAAGGCAGGAGTTTGGCTTACATTGAGCGGGATAGTTAGCGTTTCAGTATTAATGGCTGCTGTATCTACCTTCCTAACCACTTTCCTTAAAAGATATACCTGAGTATCAACAACTTCCAACAAAAGAGCTGAAGTGACACTTTCTGCCAGTAAAAGCATTATGAGATTGAAAGGCAAGCAGAGGATATTCCTAGCTATATGAGATTTTTTTTTCTTTGCTTTTATTTGGTAAAAGGTTTTTAGCGCTCGAAGATGGTGCAGCCTCCTGGATGCCAGCTGGCCCTGTGCCCACCAGGTCTCTTGGTGCTGCCCGGGGGCAGCCGGGTTGGACGCACGGTTTGGTGCAGGCGCTGCCGAGGAGAGGGAGCGGGAGGGAGCAGCGTGGATTAGGGTGCATCTTGGTGCATCGCCCTGCCCGGTGCTCTCGGGGCGGGCTGGGACTACTTGTGGATGAGCAGCTCAGGGTTCTGCAGCAAGGCCCAAATCCTTCAGGCTATCAGGAATACTGTTTGTATTTTTTATTAAAAAGACAGATTTCATTATGCAGAACAATATTATAATGTTTTTGTTACTATTTTACTGGAATAGGTAGTATATGCAATAATGTCGCTAATTTAATAATTTTTTTTTGAAATTAAGTGAGCTATTAAGTTAATTTTGCTAATGATGAAAAGCAAAGTTTATATGTAAAATAATAACTCAAGACAAGAAAAATAATTTTTTTTTTTTTTTTTTTTTTTTAATGTACTGTCTGCAAGGACAAACTTTATCCTTGGTATAACTCACTAGGCAGTGATGTGTTCTCTTAGGGAGCTCTTGGGACCCCAGGGAGAGATTATGTATACTTGCCTGTATATATTTAATGACTGACCTTAAGGTTGTTTTTAAATTCAATACATCTTGTAACTTGTTAGAATACTTTTTACAATCTAAATAAGTAGGTAAAATATACGCCTATTTATTTGTGTTTTGTTATTGTATTTTGTATTTTTATGACTGGAAGAAATTTCTTGACCCTTAAGAAATTAGTGCGTGACTTAGTGAGATGTTTTGGGATTTAGAAGACTGTAGTCTTTTAGATAATATGACGGTATTACAAGAATGTGTGAATGAGTTCTACTTTAATTCATTCTTATCAAGTGCTTCAGTAGAAAAGATGGATGCAGGTAGACACTATTTAGAAAACAATTTTGCCCTTGAGAAAATGTAGAGATTTCCAAAAGGACAGGAAGTAAGCAGCCCTCATTACTGTAATATGAATTACACTTAAATCAGATCGGCTGGAAAACAAATGGCTGTGTTTGCATTTTGCTGCTGCTGTGCATTGCAATGATCATTGGCTGCATTAATATTGCAACCAAACTGCCACAGAGCAATTTGTGTTTAGTCCCAAATAACCAGGAATCCTAAATCTAGCTAATGGTAATATTAGTCACATAAATCCAAGCCTCAGATACTAAGAAACCCTATT
The DNA here is from genome assembly GCA_034781795.1 of Crypturellus tataupa. Taxonomy (NCBI): domain Eukaryota; kingdom Metazoa; phylum Chordata; class Aves; order Tinamiformes; family Tinamidae; genus Crypturellus; species Crypturellus tataupa. Next base: position 1,018,482 of record JAWLRI010001026.1, read on the forward strand.
GGATACAGAAGAGTATTTATGCTGTTGAAACTATTAAATGACATTTCTGGCACTGTAGGACTAACTATGTGTTGTGCAAATGTTCTGTTTTGTTCCATATTTACCCCTACTTTTCCGGATGGGATTTGCCTTTGATTTGGGTAACTGTGAGACCTTGAAGTATTGTAAGAAGCTTCTTGACTGTCCAGCTTAGACAAGAGGCTGCCCTGGGCTGTCTGACCCGACCATCTCCCATCCCCACAAACAGCCGCAGCGCAACTGCCGTGTTCAGCCCTGCGTGTCCCCTGCTCCTGCGAGGTCCCTCCGTTGTACCCACCTTGGGTATCTGTGCACGTCACCCTGCCGGCAGCCAGCGCCGGCTCCCAGGGTCACCGGGTGCTCGCAGAGACTGGCAAATTTGGTTAGGATCCTGTCTTAAACCACGCACGTTGCCTGTGGCTTGGTCTAGATCCCATTCTTCCTTTGCTATTGCACGTGCTGCGTATTTTGATGGCAGACTTAAAATTCTTCGGTGTGGAAAGAGCAGCAGTTTGCAAAACAAGTTGTTTAAATCTCAATTGGAAATATCTTTAATGATATTTCCATGAAAGACAGTAACAGAAACCTAGAATAATTTTTAAAAGCAATTGTTGTTCTAAACGAATTACTGATTAGGTATAACTATCAGCCTAGTGTTCTGAAAGTGTTAGGAAAGTTGGTGGGATTTCTTTGCATGTTTAAAAATAGTAAGGGGAAAAGTAATTGAACTTGAGCATGACATTTGAACATATGAATAAAAATATGAATATTTTTCCTAATATATAGGTTAGAAATACTCCCCAGACATGGTTGCGTCATTTGCTACTGTGTGACACGTCAACCAGGCGATATTCAGGGGTCAGATGTCCGGGTAGCTTTGGCCCTTGGGCTCCTGGTGACTTGAGGGCTGTGGGGTCACCGTGTGCCTGCAGTTCTGCCTGCCTGGGGACCAGGGAATCTGTAATGCAGGGCAGGGGCTGGAGACTTTTCTCTTTCCTGTAGACAGAAGGAATCTCCGGTGTTAGTTCTTGCTGCATACAGTCATGAAGTCGTTTGATAGCTTTTCTTTCTATTAATCTACATATGCCTTTACATTTCTAATGCGTTTTAAATTTTCTAAAACTCCACGAGGAGAATGCGGTTGAGCGGGAGATGCCTGTAGCTGTGGAGCACGCACACATCAGACGTGTGGGGAGGCCACCTGTGGAAGGGACAGCTCACATGGGAGGGGATGAATAAATCGGCTTTACATTGCATGCTTGGAGCTGATACCCAGCTCAGGGACTGAAATTAATTCCAGGTGCATTTGGGGAATGTTTAAATGTTTTGAAGTGTTAGTGAGGACAGAGCATTATGATAGTAGAGCCAGTGTTGCAGTGTGCAAGATCTTTGCAAGCAAAAGGATATATTTTTTTTTCTTAGAGCTGAATAAAATTTTAAAGAGTTGACGATTTAGAGTTGGTCAAGGGAAAAAAAAAAAAAGGCAGTTAGCTAAAATGCATTTCTAAAAAGACAGCTTCTCTTCTGGCAGTAGTAGCTTCAAATGATGTGCCCACTGAGAGCAGCTTAGTTTGATGTAGCCAGTTTCATAAAAACTGATTCAGGATATAGACTTTAAGTAAGTCTTCAAAAACTGGATATAAAATAAAAAAAAATACAGAGCAATTCTGAAGATCTACTACAAAGAAGTTTTTTTTGTGACATGGTTCACTTTATCTTTCCCATACAAATGCATCTGCATCTTTTTTTTTCAAAAAATTTGTTTAAAGGATACAAAAGCAGTTGATTATATGATAGTAAATAGCTGTATATGTTCCTTGGACTGTCAAAAGCTCAGCCTCCGACCTTTTGCTTTCCCAGCTCTTTAGAGATATGTATTTATTTGGTGCGGATGGCCTAGATGAGCTTTCAGTTTTTGCATCTTGTCAGGCTGTGTAACACCAAGCTGGGAAGCCCAGGAAAAACTGAATGTGCCCTGGATGGGCTCCTCCTGCGCACATGGGTGCGCTCCTCTGGGGAACTTTTCGAATGGAAGGGGGCAGTGCTCGAGTCACCCATGGGAACATGCATTTGTTATACTGCTTATGTTCTTAAAGAGAATGGAGTTTTTGCTGCATTCCTGAAGTTTATACCAGTTTTATGTTATATTTCATCCTTGTCATGAGTATGTATCATTTAAGGTAGCATGCAATATGGAAGAGAATATTTTTACGTAGATGAACCGAAATGGCATACACAATTCAACAGTCTAGGAGCCTTCACTGCAAAGAGTATCCCTGTATAGTAAACTGTGCTGCTCAATTGTATATGTGTGATTTACCTAGGAGGATAAGCAGCGGGGTGGATCTGCGTGCGTGTGTGGGTGTGTATGTGGTCTTTTTTGTTCCCTCACACGCGCAACTGACAGGTAAGATACCAAATCCTTTAAAAGTTTTCTGGAAAAAAAAAAAAAAAAGGCAGCGCAATGACTGGTCTTGATATCCGATATTTGGTTTCATATACCAAAGGAGCTAATTGACTAAATAACATTTTGCACTCTGTAACTTCTATCTAGTTTTAGGGCCAACCACAGACAATTAATGCTCACATTTTGTCTACGAAAACATAAGCAGGATCTAATGTGGAAAAAGTAAAGTATGTGTAAAGCAAACATTGTCCAGTTTTTCATAGTTAAGGGAGCTGTGTATCCAAAGAGCAGATGGTCCATGCAAGACCCAGATCAAATCTTGCCTCTTACAATTGACATTTACCCTTCTATTTTAGCAATTATGCTATTTCTGTATGATACCCTCTTTTGTGAGACACACACACACAAGAAGGCCCTGTTTCTGCTTGGCAATCCAGTTCTGTTGGGTAAGGCATAGACGTTCTGCTCCCTTAGTGCCTACCTGATTTAACAGAGAGAGTACCGACATGGGTCGCTCTCTGGAAGCTGATGCCCCAAACCACTTGCAACCACAAGTAGCTTTTGGCCAATTGCATTTTGCACAGGATAAAAGGGCTTGTGTGAATGTCTGTCTGTCTTTGTATGGTTGTTTGAGTGCCAGCAAATAGGAAACCATTTCACTTGCCTCAAATTTTAATAGACAACCCATCTAAAATGATAGAACTAAATGAACAAGGAGACATAAATAGATTTAACAAATACGTGACAGGTCTCAAATGAATAAACTTTCTCCCAGCTGCACCAACCTATAATTATAAAACGTTTCCAAGAAGCCTTCAAATTTATGTATTATACAGCTTAAAACTTTCAGTTGCTATATAAAACAGCTGTGCCTTTGCTTTCCTTTTGGGTTTGGTTAAACTCTATGGTTATTGTTAATATGGTTTCCCTTTTTTCAGTCTGTATTTTGTCTAATAGGAACTGTAGTATAAAAACCAACTCGGTAAGGTGGTTGCTGGTGCCTGCTGTGTTTGGGCTGCATCCTGCTGTGCGGGTCCTTAGCTGAATCCATGGCTGACACCCGTTCCTCGCTGCCCTAGGGATCCACGTGGGTCTCCTGCCTCCTCCACTCTGTCGGGTCAGGAGAACCTTTCTTGTGCCATTAATAGCTCTAGTCAGTAGGGGACTACCTTTTCTAATGGGTATTATTAGTCCCAAGGAATGGAGAAATCCATGATATTTGCAATTTAGATTAAATCTGTATCTATATGAGTGGGTTTGTGGATTGGAAGAGATGAGGAAACGGGAAGAAGCAACTGATGGGAGAGGACAACACAGAGCCCTCATCATAATCAGCAGCCTTCCATAAGAAACTGCCCTTATGTTTCACCTTTTTTCAGAACTTCCCTCTTCTGAAATACTTCGGGAGAACATAGTGAAAAGGTATTTCTATTGCATCCACATTTCGACATTTGTCCCCAGAGGAGGAGCAGATATTGTTAAATCAATAATATCATCTCACTAAGTCTCCATGCCTTGTTTTTGTTCCTCGGAAGCTAGGAACTTTGTAGCAAGGAATGATCTTTCTGCTATCTGTTTTGCACAGCAGAGTAAGGAATTTACTGGAGGGATTGAAGAGGTCCCATTCTTGCCATCAGTGCTGCAGGATGTGGTACATGTTTCAAGGCCCATAAGTTAATTTCCAGCACCTGAACCACTATCACAGCAAGATTCTGGTTTATGACTAGGAATCTTAGATGTTCTAGTAGTACAAATAAAAACTGTATGAAAATTGTATCTTTTTTTATTAAATGTCAGTCTAAATAGGCACTTCAATTAAATAAGGAATAAGGAAGGACATCTTTTATCTTCTTCCTTACACTTCCTTACACTGGTAAAATGCAAACCAGAGTTTAAAGAGCAGAACTGAATATGTCAATCTTTCATATCAACCCCCTGCTCAAGTGATTCTAGAAATGACTGTTTGAATTAAGGAAATAGGTTTTACCTGTCACCCACCCCTAGACCTTCTTGCTGTTCCTATAGATTTTTTTTCTTTTTCTTTTTCTGCCTACACTTGACTGAAAAACCAACTGTGTTTCTGCCTTTTCATATTTCAGGATTCTTTGACTCTTTACAAATGCCAGCAGTCACACAGCTGTGAAAGAATCTTTTGATATTCACATTTATTGTAATATAGAATTCAAATTTATTTTCATTCCATCTTTCATGCTTCTCAAGCTTTAAATCCTGTAGAGAAAAAGTACAGATGTGAACACAGAAGAAAAAGAAATCACTGGTTTGAGCTCAAGTCTGTAACCCAAGATGCTCAAGCAGTGAGAATTATTTCTCTTGGGCTGAGGTGTGTGTGCATCTGTGATGAGAGAGATGGAAGAAAGAAAATGAAAGTTGAGGGGGAAAAAAATCTATATATGAATATGTCAGAAAGTGTGTATTTATGTTCCTATATATTAAGAATGGGTATATATTCATTGGTCACAAGAACCAATAGTGTATATCATGTGGATAACGTGTCAGATGAGATATTTTAGACCAAACAATGCCAAATTTGTCTTTCAATTTTAGGTATGCTAAACCTGTCATGTATTCTTTGTTGTGCACATAGAGGTTCCTAATGTTTGATAACCTCCATATGAAAACTTTGTTCTGTTTGTTTTCCCCCTGAGATTTTCCAGAATTAACTCTTAAGGTTGTAGCTTTTCCATTAGGATTATTTTGGGAATAGGAGCTGTGCATTTAATCAGTTTTCTGTCTGCACAGACGTATGGTAAAGTCTAATTTCCATCTACGATGATGGGATAAGGCATTCTAAAAAAAAACAGATTTAGACTGGAAAGTAGGAAAGGGTAACTAGAGAAATTTTCTGACTGCCGTTTTAAATGTAGTATAAGCTGAATTTATCGGTATAGAACCAAATGTACCATATTGCACAAAAGAGCTACCAGCTGCACTATCCATCAGACAGCTTGCTAGGCTATTCAGACCTTTAAACTCATGGAATTTTGTAATTTAAAGAGAAGAAAACATTCATGTTTCATATCACTACATTTCAGAATTTCACTAGTTCAGAAGGTTTCCTAAACGAGTATTGCAGGTGACAGATGCCTTTGTCGCGTCTCTTCTGCACAGCATCAGGATGAGCTGCAGAGAATTATCTGATGCAAACAGCACAGGGCTCGCAGACCGTGAGCTGTAAACGTGCGGCAGTTATGAGTGAGATACAAACCGTATTCTTCTCAAGACTAATTAGTGAAGGCGTTCTTAATCAAGGAATCAGTTTTATATCATTGCTTTTAAATTATAATTGAGGGGAGGAGATGCAACCTAGGACGATTTCAGGAGAATAAAGCAAAGATGGGAAGAATCCATACTGAGGGGAAAAAAAAGACCAATAAAATAATGGCAATAAAATGTTTTTATAGGGATTTCTAGAGATACATGATATGGTCTAAGCACACATCAGGGCTGTGCTAGTAAGGTCTCTTGAAAATGTTGCAGTGGGGAGCAGACACTTACTTTCTGTGGCCATTATATTTTTACCTGATTGGTTGCGCTCTTCTTACCTGTCTGCAGGGCTAGGTGTTAGGTATCAAGTGGTATTGATAGTTTTTTATAGCAAACACATTTCCATGGAGTAAGTGTTACTCCACCTTTGACAGCAAAATATACATGAAAAAAAATAAAAATTTTTCTAGGGCCTCAGCTCTAAAAGCATTTTTCAGGCAAGTGCAGTGTAGCACTGCAATTCTTAAAGAGCACTTTAAGGAGGGATATTAAATTAATGGTTCAAGGAAATGGGAGTGTTTGTCTCGGGCAGGAGGAATCCTAATATCCTAAGGGAAAATCTTCAATGTTTTCAGCACCAATAACACGGTTTGTCACTTACTGCAAATAAAAATAATTAAAGTTAGACTGTGCAGAGCTTATTTGATCTTTACAGTCTTTATGGGCAACAAAACAAGTCTTGTTTTCCATGATGCTCTTAATAGAAGGGCGATTTTTTTTTTCAAAAAAGAGGTAAAACCTGATAATAAAATCTTACAATTATCTATTTTTTTTGTTCAGTAACTTTAAAGTTTCCAACCATATTGCATTAATCTGATGTTCTAGGATTTCCCTTAGTTCTCCTAATTAGTAGCCAGGAAGAAATTATTTTTTTCCCACTCATTGATGGTCTTCAGTACTTATCTCTGGGAAATTTCTAGTTTTCTGTTAAACCAGTATTAATGATGGACCACATATGGTAGCAGCAAAGAGGACCTAGAGCATGGGTTTTTCTTTTGTTTTAAAAATTGTGCATTTCTGTTTGGTATGTCTTGGAATCAAGGCTGGAATTAGACTGATCTCTGTGTTTGACATGAAGAAGAAATGTGTCCAGATCAGCCTGGTACCAATCACAGGCTGACTGATAGGGAAACGGGAGGAATGTTGTCCGGTTGTGCTGTCCTGTCCAGTGCTCTCATACTGTAGGGATGCTCCTGATTTCTCCTGCTGTGGCACACTGTGGTTTCAGGTGTTGGGTTATGATTAGATATGTTACTTGTTTCGTGCTTGGTTGTGTAGCATAGAAGATGTTGGATAGTCTGCAAAGTGTGGCTGAATTCCAGGTACCTGATCTGTACAATGTGCTGAAGGAAATATTTTCTGCTTATTGCTTATCTGTACTGTGATGGAGCCCAATTTCAACAATGCAGGTAGCTCCTGTTAGTTCTCTCTTTATATGTTCCTAATTACATGCTATTTAAATCATACTGAGATTATCTTTGCCTCTGCACTGCTTTCAGAGCGCTCCTTTCCTTGTTCTCTTTCTCTTTATGTACCTAAAAATGCTTTCATTTGGATGTCTTGTTTCTTTTGCAAAGTGTGCTTCATTAGGATTTTGCCCTGTTTTACCTTTTTTGCAATGCCTTATTATACCTGACCTATTTCTTCTTTTTAATTTATTCCTTTTTCAATGCTTTGTAGATTCAGTGCTTATTTTGAACGTTGTTTGAAAAGCACACTGTAGGCTTTAGGTAGTTCAAGTTCTTTGGAATACAAACTCCAGATAGCATTTTCAGCTTTGCTCTTGAAGGAATTCTGCATTTGTTCATATTGAAATCAACTAAAGCTTGTTTTCATACTCAGTCTTTAGCTCCTAATTTAGCCATCTTGAATAATGGATTTCCATAGTTTAACTTTAATTATGAACTTTAGATACTGATTTGTCTGTTTGGTTTTTCAACTCAAAGTGAATTGATTTATAGCTAGAACTTACAGTCTGTTTATAAAAATAAAATTTAAGTATATTGAAAGGCTAAGAAAATGAGTTTTTGCAAAATAAGTTTTTGGGTAATTAATGCTATTTTTCAAATTTTGAATTGGAAGAATTTTAATTACTGTTTCAAAGTCCAGAAGTAGGTTAAGTGCAAATCTTCACTGATTTCAGTTGTCTTCTGTAGTCTGTCTCCTATATCTGATGGTTGTTAAGGAAGCATAAATTTCATAGCAGGAGGGTGGTTTAGGAAAAAAAAGACAGTTGGGAGGATATATGAAATTTCAAAAATCTGCTTACATTACTGTTTTAGAACTTGATAATATTGATTTCAGGTAGGAAATGTGTTTAACACCAAGTGATACAATTGGGAATATTTCTAAGTATTTTGGTGGACTTTGGTTTAGGCTGTATCTGCAGTTTAGAAATGCATATACTAAGAGGATTTCAAGAAAACAGGAACCTGTGAATGGAAAACATGATGGTTAAGAGAAAAAGTATAAAAATCTATGGAATCTTCATAATCAAATTTCTTGTTTGCATATGCTATGTAAGTTTGTTAAGTAACTCTGAGGAACACACAAATACTAATTCATTGTGACATCATGAAAGGTGGCCTAGCACCTATTTTATAAAGGCACTTTAAAAACCTCAATGGGACAAGAATGGCAATAGAAGATTTTATTATTCTTATTTATTTATTTATTTATTTATTTTCCATGCATCTGCACATCTTTTATGTATTGTAAGCATGGTGGTTATACTGGTGGTAGGCACAATGTTGTATTGGTTAAGCACAACTTGATAGCTTTCTGGTCTGAAATACTTGTCTGACCCAGCATTTCCAGCAGTTTGCTATCTTAGATTTTGACCCTTCAATCATGCTACTAATAGGATTTCTATAAACCAGCAAAACAGCGACCTTCATAGCTGTAGGGACTGGGTTATAGAGATGGCTTTCTCTGGAACCCAGTTGAAATTAAGTATGGCCCAAATCCTCCTTTAGCCATTCCAATTGAAGAAGAAGGAGAAAAAAAAAAGAGCATGGCATGGTCTATACTATTTTCCATATCTGTTCTGGAAGCTGGCCTCCTTCCCCCTCCGTGCACACCAGCCTCTTGGCCTGTTGGGGCCAAATGGGACAGAGTGTCTTGGCCAGCGTGTGCCCAGGAAAGCCCCAGGCAGAGCTTCCCACGCCGGTGCTCCCACCCGGAGAGGGACCGTGGGATTGTGGACACAGTCGTGGTAATCCAGGCATCCCAGCTTCCATTCAAAATAACATGTTAATATCCAGTGTGGATTTAAACAGTACTGCAGGGTAAATCACTAGAAACTAGACTAATGAATTGGTGTTAGACGTTTAAACAATAACTAAGCTTCTCCATTGTAGAAAAATAACTTCATAGAAAGCTCAAGTATGTTGTTGTTAATGAGATTCCATCTACCGTATAATTATGCTAGATCTCTTGATGATATTCTGGAAGCTGTATAGGGAGGATAGATTTTTCTCTTAAATGCTTTGTGCAATCAAAGGGTGTCTCTGAATAGCTCTGTACCATCCAGTTGTATCATTCCCAGTTTTTCTGAATGCTCTTTACGTGGCTCCTATCTGCTGCCGAAAATAGCGTGGTACCTTTGCTGTGATTTGTAAGGAACCAAGCAGCTGACTCAGCTGAGGATGCTAACACAGAATGGACTGCCAAAATCCATGTTCCACATTAGAGATGGAAAGAGGACTTGGTTCCTGGTAGGCTTTAAAAAAAATGTAAATGTAGCGTTTCTTCCTCCAACCTTATTTTATCCCCTCTTTTTTTCAATTAACCTGTAAAATATTTTTTCAATCAAATATTTATTAAGTCTTGTTACTGATTAGATGAATGGTGTTCTATTCAGTCAATCATATTGATAATACTTTACTATCTGAATTAATCTTCACTAACTGAATTAATTCAGTTTCAGTGAAAATAACACTATAGCTTTCACTGAAGATATTACCTTGATAAATTGACATTAAAACTCAGATTCAGCTCTACTGTTTTGTTCTTATTGTTCCTTTCATTCTTCTAATATTGAATAGCTCAAAGAAGGACGTAGGTCTTCCCTTAGAAATAATAATTCATATATATATGTGTGTGCGTGTGTGTCTGTGCATGTATAAATACCAGTTCACATACTGATATTCATTCCCCCATAATACTGACTCTTGGCTAGTTATTACTTTTGTAGAGATCTGTTTATTTTGAGCCAAACACACCCTTTTTCATCTGAAACCAGTGATGTCCAAGAGAAGGCGTAGCTCAACCTGGCTCGGGGTCCCCACGCGTGTCATCCAAATGATGAAGTCCAGTCCAAACCCAGGTTTTGAGCTGCCTCACGCTGGGACTTCTGGTGAAAGTGTGCCATGGGTGTAGGGAGGTGGTAGAGGGAGGCAGTTCCTCTTAAGTCTGGCTGACAGGGTATGGGTGGATGGAAGGGCCTGGTGTGTGTCATCAACTGCTGCCCCTTGTCTCATGCTTTGCAGAGGACAAGACTAGTTCAAGGATGTTGCATTTGGACAGGCTGCTCTGCTTAAAAATATCTTGTGAAATTTTGGAATAGGCTGGGGATTATTCAGGAGGAAAAATAAAACAAGGAAAAAGAATTGAATGAATGCATGATCTTTGCAGCCTCTATTGGATGATATGAATAAAACACTGTTTATATAGTTTGATGCATTTCATGGACATAATGAGGTTTATAAAACTCCCTTTTCACTTTTTTTCATATGAGTGTGCTTGGCTGGATTGTACCATCAGTGCATTTTACTCTGTTATTTAGCACAATATAAAGAACTACTATTAAATACAAAGAAGCACTGGAACATGTAGCAAGTATATATGGTGTGGTGACCTTGCATGTACATATCCTGTGGGGAGATAAGAGTTAACTTAATCCACTCCTTCAGTGTGAATTCTGTACGTGGTTAGCATGGGTGAGCAACCAACAACTTGGGATAGGCATCAGTGATGGGGTCTTTGTGGAGAGGAAGAAGTGTTTCCTGAGGTAAGTGCCTGTAACCAGGGGGATGGACTTTCCTACTGTCATGAAATATGAGCTAAGCTGAACTGCTCAGTTTCTTAATGATTTTTAGGAAAAAATAGTTTCCTGTTTTTTTACTCTCTAATTTTTCCCAATTCTGCTTGCCTAAATAGGAGAGTTGGAATATAAATATCTTGTAGCAACTTATAGCTAATGTAGAATATGTGACTTGTGTCCTTTACTCCCCAACTTTCATGACAATATTGGTACCACCTGCTGCATTTTTAGTAAAGGAGAAAATAAGACTAAAACAAAATTTAATGTTATTTCATTCTATATACAGTGACTAAGCTGAAGGCAAAAGCTATCTCAGTTCTAGTTTCAAAAGTTAATATTAATTTGGTCTTCTGGCTCTGCAAGCTGTTTAATAGGACAATTCTACATCTGTTGGTGTAGCAAACGATCTGTGCGGAGCTAGGAGCTTATATCTATGGATACCTTTGCAGAACTGAGGTTAAGAGTCTTGCCAAGGTTACTCCTGCCAAATGTTCTTGTATTTATTGTGACACTCTCTTTGTTGAGTTCATTGAATGCAACTCCTCCTCCGCCATCCATTTAATTTGTAAATGAGTTCTCTTCAACTCTGTTCACACCCCTTCTGTATTTGCTTTCCAACAGTATTCTAGCGAATTACTTTACTGGCAGGAATATTTAGTGAAACAGCCAATTTTAAGAAAGCATTGAAAGAATATTCAAAAAAAGCAAAATTCTCATTCATAACTACAAGTATTCTTACACACAGTTACAAGATGAAGCTGATCTTAACAAGTTAACCAGTCAGCATGAGCCTTTCTCATAATGTATGATTTTGGTCAAAACAACTCAACTTTGATTATTAAATTACTTGTATGAACTGCCTCTATATGCTGCAGATCAAGAGTAATTGACAGAAATGAGGATAATAAAATTGGTATCTATTTGAAGGTAGCTTTTGGCAAGAGATGAAATGTATTGAATTATTTTAAATCTGTATTGGATATTTAAATCTGCTCAGCCCTGATGTTAATGTAGGACTGTGTAAGAAAGCCGTAGAATGCAAGAAAGCAGTTGCAACAGTTTTTTGTACCTCTATTTCACAGTGGATAAAACAAAAATATAATTAATATCTAATGACCAGCAAATTGCAGTTAACAAAGCTTTTGTTGCTCATCCAATCTTTTAATGTATCCTTGTGAAGGTAAGGACTTGGATATAAAATTATCACGTATTGATTTAAATAGTTAAATTTGCTTTCCGTGGTCACTGATACATCTCAAAATGAACAAACACTGTTATTTCTGCTTTTATGAATACTATAGTTTTAGTTGGGAAGACAAACCAGTGCACCCTGAACCAAACAACTAATAGCAAATTAAGGTGTGTGTGCAGATTGATTTCTTGAATCTGTGAAGGTCAAAAACTTTTGTATCATTCATTTTAGAATTTTTTTGGAGGAAAATGTCTCTGGACATATGTATCTAGTTTTTCCTTTGAACATTTTCTGGTTCCTGTCCAACTCTTCTCTTTTATCTCCTGCATACCAGCTTCCAGGTATCTGTCTCCTGACGGCAGAGATGCGTAGAGGATTAGTGTCTGGATTGGCAGGTTGGCTAACATGGCGGTTCTGTTCATATGGAGCTCTCCTGCAGGTTCTAAAAAAAAAACTACCACAGACAAGGTTAAAAAAAAAAAAAAAAAAAATCCTGCTTCCCTTGTTGCAAAGCAGCACCTACAACCTTATATTCAAAATCTGATCTGAACTGGGATATCTTTATATATTTCACATAGCAATAGAGATAGAATTATAGATGAAATAATCATTTTTTGTCTTCTTGCTCAATAACTTAGAGGGAAGGCAAGCTGTGTAACTCACAGGGGGAATGGCAGAAGGCTTGGGATCATCGATTGTATCGTACTGCTAAACGAATGGATCAGAGCCCTCCTTCAATAAATAGAGGCAGGACCATTGTTTTTCACAACCCCATCTCTTCTGTTACATTGTTCATATGTGGCTGCAGATATAATAAAATATAAAGGCACAAGCCATTTATAGCTATATTTACTAGTCCAACAGTACAGATTGAGATATACAGATGATGTTCCATGTATAAAGAAAAATTTAATATCACCGGTAAGCTTCATGAGGAAGGGCTTTGTAAGATTGGGTTCTCATCAACTAACTAACTTTATCCCTTCCCGAAAGGGAGACCTTGCAAACAAGTCAGTTGACCATGAATTCCAATGCTTTCATGATCTGCTCTTTCTCTGAGATGGTCAATGCCAGGTAGGTGCTGATATCTCTAAGTCTAAGTAACAAATATTGTTTTGATTTCACTTAAGTATTTCCTCAACACTGCAAAGACTAAGGTAGGATCTATGTAGTATTGGAAAATAGTTTTGTGAAGGGTCTTGAAGGCAAACCTCTCTAGAAGGCACAAGTATGTTGTTCTGTTACAAACTAATTGAGGGTTGATGTACAATAGCTTGACCTGCCATAGCTGACCGTAGGCTTCATGGTTTTGTGTTTGACCTCTAGATAAATTCATGTGTTGACTGCTTTGTGCAGAATGAATCTGTTTTAACTAAGATTTACAGAGTGGTATTGATAGTGGGAGCTGAAAAGAAGAAAATACTTAAAATGAACTGTTTTGTTATTTGAATCAGAAATAGAAAGAGGCTGTTTGGTCCAAAGAACTTTTAGTTGCAGCTCCCAAGTCTGAATACATCCCTTTTTAATGCTGTTCTATTTCCTACTACATAACCTCCACAAAGTTGTTTATAGCTGCCATGAATCCATACCATATCATTTTTTTATTTTAAGTCTAATAATTAGTGCATGCCTTTTCCCTTGAGCATTCTCTTAAAGTGAACAGAACATTTTCACTTCTCCATTTGGGGGATTCTTTTTTGACAAACTCTTTGTGAAGTATACTTTTAATGTTTCCCTTCTAAAATTATTCTGTGATCCCTGTAATGATGAAAATACTGCAAAGTTAGCTCATTTAACCTAGCTCATGAGGTCTGAGACACCTGGGTCTTTCAATCTCTTTAATTTGTCCTCTATCTTATCTGGCAAGTTCACTGTAGTGTTTTGAATTGTCATAGTAGATGTTACTTTTACATACTCGGAATTTTTTGCTCTACAGTCTCTTTCTGCTCAATTTCTTTCCTTCTCAGATGCAGATCTCAAACTGAATAAAATGGGAAACAGAACTTCTGTTCTGCCTTTAGTACAAACTGTTAGTTGGTTGCCATTTGCATTTAGAAAGTCTCCTTGTCAGAAGTAGCTCTGCTATTTGGATAATGATATTTTAAGATGTTTCACTTGAATCTCTCTACTGGTTAATTTTTAAGAGTTCAAGGAAGGCTGTTATTGTCACACTTTATAGTGTCAGGAGTGTGTCTAAATATGTAAGACTCATAACTGCAATCAAGTGAGATAGAGGGTGGTAAGTGGTTCCTTTAACAGAGAATCCCTTAGGAATTGGTTTTAGGAAAATTCCATTAACCTTATCTTTACGATGTCTTTCCCAAATTGCTTTTCTGGAGGCAGCAATTGCAGCCAAGCTCTTTGTCAGTGTGAGGTTCTTACATAGATTTGGTCATGTAAGTCCTGCACCTCTGTCTTGACTTCAGAGTTGTGCATCTGGTGTCACTGACTTGTGATTGTTGTTTCCATCAGTCTCTGCTACTCTTTCACAATCCATGTTAAAGATTTGTTGTAAAAGAAGGGTAGTAACTCAAGAAATACAAGTGCCTCATTGTGCAAAAACTATTCACTAGTCCCAAGTCTGCTCGCATGGCTACTTGATGTGCAGCTGCGCAGCTCCCGTCCTGAGTGACCATGCAATTTCTCAATTGTGTGGCTGATTGCAAAATGACTAGGTAATAACACAAGAAAAACAGCAGCTCAGTTGTAGCTTCAGGTGCAGTGACCGTATTCAGCTGCTCCCACCCCCTTCTCAGTACCAGCCTTGTTCAATGAGTTATTAATATTTGATTAATTTGAATGACCTCATGTACTGAAAGTGCTTCTGCACTTTTCGGGTTTTAAAATGACTGCAAATCTACCCAGGTCCCTTAGGGGATGATCTATTGCTCTTCTCAATAACTTTATCAGATGGAGTTTTCAGCACTAGCAGCAGGGGCACTTCTTGTAATAGCAAGATTGCAAATAGCAAGATATTCAAGAGTATACAGTATTCCCCTGATAATTTTCCTAATTAAATTGTTGTGCAAAAACTGCAAAGTGATGTCAGGCCCCAGGGAAGACTCGCTGTTTCTTCTGAGGTTTTCTTACCAATAGCCACCCCTTAGAGCACTGAGAAAACATCATGTTGCATGAGGTGCAAATTAACTTTTTTTGAAGTTGCATCAAATAATTGATCAGAAATGATTGCTGTGATTATAGAACAAAATTAGAAATGAATTATAGAAAATAATTGCAAAAATAATTATAAAGTTACAAATCCCCTGTTAATGCCCACAGAGACGGGACTTGCGCTTTTGAGGGGGATTAGCGCCAGGTGATGAGGTGCATGAAAGGAGCAGAAGGAGCTTTAGATTGGATTAAAATTATGACATAACCTACCTTTAGAAAAGAAAACAAAACTTTTCAAGCCTCTGTAAGAGTAAAATTTAAGATTAAGGAACAAGTTATTTCCATTTCAAAGAAGGCAATTTGTTAGAAATCCTTTGATCATTTAAGAACAGCCAGCTAATAAAAACCCTGGGTGTCATATTTCTTGTCGATGTTTTAGATTCATATTTTGTCTACTCCTTGATGTAATGCAATGGTAACTCTGTTGTTAATTCATCAGTTAAGATAACATAAGTGGACTGAATTTATAGTTGGGGAATGTGAAGAAAGTGATTTTTATTAGTAATATTTATTTATTTATTTAGTACCAAGCTGTTCTCAACTTCTCAGTTGTTTTGATAAATGCTATGGATGTCAAAGATGTTTTTTTTTTTTTTTTTTTTTTTTTTTCTCCAAATTAAGATTCTTTGGATTGTGTTAGCAGAGACCTAATCCTGCTTATACTGGAAGAAAAACAAGACTATGACCATTGACTATGAATGAGTGCAAATCTGGAATTACTGTTTTGGATCTCTGAAACAAAAACATCATGTCAGTCTCCTTTGTATTAGTATAGTTTGTTGGAATTTAATTTGAGCAGTATGAGGGGAACTCATCCTGGATATTAATCAACTGTTTAATGTTTTCAGACTTGTTTACACAATCCTAAAGTGGAGAGAGAGGGGAAAAAAAGAGGGAGAGGGGAGCAAGAAGGCAGATAATGTGTAAAGCTTTTTGCATCTATGTGTTTCAGTTTATCTTCTCACAAGCCATTTTCTATAGGAGTGGTATAGACTGATGTAAATTGTAGCCTTATTAATTTCAGCATCAAAATTACAAATAGATTTTATTGATGGAGTGGAGAAGGTGGCCTCAAGCAAAAACTGCTTTAAAAAAATAAAAATCACTGACAGAAGAGTATTGGGAAACTGAAACAGTCCTGAGCAGAGGTGGTGCACCACTTGTTTTGGCTAAGACAGAATGTCATTAATTATTTTAAAGCACTTTTCAAGTGTGTTCATTTGACTTGAAGTGGAAATTGTTAAAAACCTTCTAAAGACTTGCAGCTTAAGTTATAAAAGTTTAACTGCAATTCAAGTAAGAAAAGGATATCAAATATTTTTACTTTGCTACAGCAGGGTTACTTATCCTATAAATTTACAGATTAAAGAAAAACTGCAAAATATTCTATCTTGACAAAATGGCTTTTTTGGGGAAGAAAACTCTTCTTTCATAACATCAAGCAGCTCCGTTATCACAAATGTTTATTTAACTACATGTAATTCCATGTAATTTGGAGCTGGCCGCGGCCCCGGAGGGCGCGCGGCGTCGCAGGGTTTCTGCATGGGCAGCGCTGTGCGGTTAACGAGGGCAGGCAGCTCCGTGCATAATTCATGGCCGCTCGGAGGGCATCTGGGGTCTCGCGCACAGCTGCTCGTGGCGAGTCCAGGCAGAGGCCGGTGCGAGACGCAGCACGGAGTCCGCTCCTGGGCTGCCTCGGCGGAGCGGGTAGCTAATGGGAGAGGTAAACGGTTTTAACTAAACCTGCTGGGTTGGGCGGCCCTCGCCCCGAGGGGTGATCCTTGTCTTCAACGTGCCGCTGTCAGAGGGCATTACACTTAATAACACTTATTGCAAAAGAAAGACCTTGTGGCTCAGAAACTGTGAAACAAATAAGAAGTGTCGGCGTACATATTAAATGGCATAGTCTTGTTCGTGTAATTTTCTCCATGCTTATGGAGAATCTGATTAACCTTTGAGATGCTGATTCTTGAGCATCTTTGCCATCAGCTCTCCTTTGTGAGAAAACAGCAGATGCAAGCACCAAAATGTCTGTCTATCTCATCTACTCTTTTGGAAAAAGAAAAAAAAAAAAAAAAGCTTAGTTTTGCATCACAGCTGTTGTATTTTTCTTACTGTCTATTTGCAAAGTGTAATTAAGCCCTAGCAGCTAATGACCCAGTGTTACCTCCCACTGCCCCTTGAGCCAGTCCTACCACTGGGCCTTCCCTTTGCCAAGGTTTCCGCACAGGATTTCACCTTTCGGAAGGGACTGTTACCTTTATCTGTGAGTTAGCCCGGTGTTTCCTGTTTCTTGGGAGATCCAGCGGTTTCAGAAAATTGCTAAAATTCCTGTTTTGTTTGATCTTGGCTTTATGAGTACTGGGGCCTCTCTTACCTGAGTCCTGTGGGTACCTCGCTAGCATGCATTGCTTGCCACTTCCTCCTTCGGCGCGTTTACTTAAGTGCATTTGGGCTTTTTTTCAGTTAGTTTGCTTGTTAGATTGTTGGAATTTCCACACGGTTGGAGCGAGCTCGCGGGAGCAGCAGGAACGTCCAGGGCTGCGTCTTGCCCTCACTTGTGTCCTTGTGTTTCGCACCGCGGCTGCCTCGGCTTCGCAGCCTCTCTGGGGCTGCTGGCACCGGCCGTGGCTGCTCCGCGCATCCAGGGCTTTCACACTCCGTTACTTCCAAGCTGAGCAGGGGAGCAGTGCAGCTGCAGGGTCGGGACACAGAAGCTTGGCCCATGGCAAGGATGATGTGGAGGCTGGAGCCCTCTGGAAGGGGAACATGGTGGTTCCTTCAGATTTTCAGGTGAGGCTCTTTGGCTGAACGCATTGTGGTAGAAGATACTTGACTAAGTGCACAACAGTGAGGCAAACCCTCTAATCTAAAGTACGAAAATGATGGGATTTCCCATGGTTTCCTGTGCTGTGTCTGACCTTGGCCTGTGCTTGGAGGAGGAAAGCCAGGCCGGAGCTTCCCCAGTGCTTACGGGGTTAAATCGTCCCTCTTGGGTCTCGCACAACACTATCAGTCATCTTATGTTAAGGGGGGTGTCTAATCTTTGACAGAAACGAATTATTTCATATGGGACAGCTACATTTTGTCTGATACTTGTTGTCAGCTTTCACTGGGAGATGAGGAACTGAGAAATAGATTTCATCAAGTTGTGAGATGGGAGTAAATGAAATGTTAGAAAAAAAAAAAAAAAAAAAAAAACACAAGTTATCCCTCAAAAATGAATTGTATGAGCAAGAAGATTTATCAGGTGAGAAGTGAATGTTAAAATCATTTGCTAAAAGATGGCTTAGGCACTGCCGGGGAGACATAAAAATACTTGTAGTGTGTCCTGGGATTCCTAGTTCATCAAATGTTTTTTAAAAAATATCCCTTAGATATTTTCTCATGTTACATTTCTATGAAATGTAGGTGAGTTGCCTTTTGATTTATTGCATGCGTCTGTGAGGTAAATGATGTCCTTGCCGCTTTGCATGTGGTTTCCCTCCTGATAATCTCTTCTTACAAAATGCCGCTTCCTGGATCAGCTAGAATTGGAATCTGCAAATCTGAAAAATGACCATTTGATGGTCTGCGCCATCAGAAAGGGGTTGCAGAAGCTGTTGGCTTTGTGCACTGGTTCGAACGAGGCCGAATGGAAAGGCAGGGCCATGGCCAAGGCTGTGCTGTTGTGCTCTGAAACGTACCTGAGGTTGGTGGTTCCCAGGCGCGTTCTCGGTGGCAGTCGGTCACTGCACCTTTCTTCAGAGGAATACTTAACCCTGTCCTCAGCCAAGTTACAAAAACAGTCAAATATAATAATAATTTTTTAAAAAATGTGTAAATTCAATAAATGTTTAAAGAGGTACATTATGAGGTTAGTTTTGATCTCTCTGCTTCACTTGAACATTTCCTGATAGAGTTGTCTGACTGCTCAGTGACTTGTGGTAGATGAAGCAAATCGGAGGTAAGGATTCTTTTTGGATAACCTGATAATGCAATATTCCTCTTCACCGTATACGAAAACTGAGATACCACCTACTTGACTCATTTTCCAAGATGATTTAGCAAGGCAATAGGTGATGCAGGAGTATAATATTAGTGTGTTGCTTGTTAGGCTTTCTTTTCTGAAGAGAAAGGTGTCATCAAAAAGGCAAAGATGGGGCTCAGAAATAAGGTTGGTGTTTGCAAACAAGTGCTTTATTAAAAGTCAATGCATGGTTTTCTTTTACACAGTAAGCATAACATTTCTCTGTAAAAATGACTTTTCCTCACAGATTTTGACCATTTTGTCTGATGTTTAGTTTCGCAAATCCCTGTTTATAAAATTCAGAGCACTTCAAGGTGTCTGTGGTGCAGCCCCTGTTCAGATGTGTTTGGGAAAGGTGGTGGCTCCGCTGCCTCTGCAGCCTGTAGGGATCACCCTGTGCAGGCCCAGGACGCGCCTGGACTGATGTGTTTTGGCGTCAGGCTTTGTAATAGCCTCCCACTGTCACCGTTAGTGCAAGAGGAGGATGATACTTGGGAAGGTTTCTACTTGGAGATCCACCTACTGTTACTCCTCAGGTGAGAACTGTGCCTGACAGTTCTCACTGACCAATCAGTGCCTGATTGCTGTAAAAAAGATTACTGTATGAAAGAACGATTACTAATATGCACATTTGTTGCTGGTAAGATATTACTTTACTTGGGAAAATATTGGTTATTTTCTGCTCAAATGCTGTTGCATGTATAGGAAATGGACGTAGTCAGGAAAACTCATTTTTCTTTCTCTTGAAAAGTGATTCAGATTCTTTTAGTGACTTCTATGTTTCCAGGCAGCTGCTCACAGAGGGATAAAAGCACAGATAGCATTAGCTGTTGTCCTGCTTTACTGATGTTTTCTTCCCTGAAGAGAACTGGTGCTTCTGGCTGAAATGTCAGAGTAGAACTGGGTGGTTAAACCTGCTATTTTTAGCTTTTTAGTTGTAAACCATTTCCCATTTTTATTGCTCAGCAAGACAGAAGTAACTTTGTTTGATTTATTTATGGGCTAAGGAAAGCAAATAAGCTTGCTTGTGCTAAGGTTCCATGTACTGAAATAAGGTTACAGCATATATTCTATTTCTTAATAAAAAATTAGTAAAATAGAAAATGCAGTTTTGTATATTTTAGTTTGACTGACACAAATAGAAGTGGGGAATTCATTTTGCAGTTTGACTGTCCATTTGATTTCATGCCTTTGAGCAGATGAGATGGACTGTGAGTACTGACAGAGATGGGGTGCAAACACTTCATAATGACTGAACTCTGCTTCTATGCAGCACTGGGGGAAAAAACTCAGCTCAAAAAAGTGGCTATAGTGATGAAAATGGGCTGAGGATTTCTTCATTTTTGCAAGGCTTACCTAACCCTGTTCTACTGCCTTTTCCCCTGAAGGTTTTATTACTTAATAGTAGTGATGCTGGATGATTTTTATTTTTTATTTTTTATTTTTTTTTGGTCACTTCAGTGTTCTTGTTCAGTGGTTAAGTGATTGCTTTGGGGTGCTAAGACAGTGATGATTGATTAATGTTCAGAATAATTTTTAAATTCTTCTCTTAATCATGTTTTACCTAACTTGGTACTCCTGTTGCAGTCAGGCTTGCAGTATTATAGTTATGACTAGATATACAAAGCAGTCTGGCAGCTGCTGTAAAGGTAACATATTAAAAATGGGGCCTAAATGGGACATTACTTCTTTTTTCTCCAAAGTAATTGGCCAGTAACTAGTGTTTGTCATGGGTCTACTTTCCACTTCTCTGTTTTTAGTATAGGTCTTACTTTTATGACAGTCTTTTTCTGAGCTTTTCTTTAAGTTGTTTTCCTCTGTATTTTAAGGATACTTGGCTGCACTTCTGAGAATGGGTAAATTTGCAGTTTGTGGTGGGAAGCTCTGGCTGCAGGGGATCCTTTCCATCTGCAGTTTTTTTTTCTTGTGCTATTTATACACCAGGATGAAAATGCAAATGTTAAATAAAACTTCTTGCTTCTAATGCAACAAGACTTCTGTGGAATACCTCTATGTATTTTCTTTAATTCCTGGCAGGTTTTCATAATAGTCTCTGGAAATCTTTTATTTCAGTAAATGTTTTAATATGTGGATCAATCAATACATAAAGATGTTTGTGTGTTGACATCCCAGATAGCACTTGACTTGTTTGTTTCTTCATTTAAATTCGGGGGGTGTAAACAGATTACCCCCTGTGGGCAGCTGATATGTGAATATTGAGTCGCACTTAATGGCTGTAATTATGAATTCTGATACTTTAACCTTTGAAAAAAATCTTGGCAAAAGCTTACTTCTGAGCATAGCAATGAGGGCTTGATCATAAATAAGTACCCAGAAACATGGAAATAGTTTCTATTCATTTTTAGTTGAGGTAATAAGTGATTTCTGTCATCTTCCCACTGCATGGTCTGAAGGGAAGATAAGAGTGGTGTATCAAGCAGATTCGTCAAGCACTGCCTAATTTTGATATAATTACACCATTGGGCAGTGATTGCAACTGTCATAATGAATAAAAGTTAAATATTAAAAGTTGCATTAACTGTTCTTCATGTAAAATTTTGGTGTGTATCCAAGATGAAATTAGCTGCTTAGATCAGTGACAGAAAGTACAGAAGGCAGGTTTAATGGGTTTATGCAAGTTTCTGTTAAGAGTTTCTTCCTTTGCCTCTGTCTTGAGTAGCTGTAGATGCTGTGTAGAACTGGCAGATGCAAACATTTCCAAGTTATGTTAGGTAAGATCATAAATGTAATCAAGATGTGCTTTGAGGTACAGTAAAGCAGTAGAGGCCATGCCAATATGCCTGAAGCTATGTACAAGTGAAACTGCTTTAGAAATAATGGGGAGACTTGAACTAGTAAGTGCTTGTTTGCAAATGAGTGAGCTTGTGAGAAAATTCATGGCTCACCTGAGCTTGTTGAACAGTCCCCTGGTGAACAGGAGATGCTGCAGAGTAGCCAGCAAAGCTGGCTTGGCAGTAGAGCTCTGGCAGGTTGCCAGTACATAGCTAGAAATAGTTTACTGTTTCTTGTTGTTGCTGCGGTGGTGGTTGTTTGGTTTCTTTTATACAGAAGAATAATGCAGTACAAAGCATAGGGCTTGCTCCTAGCAGTGGCAATACCATTTTCAAGAGCTACGTGGTGCAGTCTGTCACGTTTCTGGGACAGAGCTCCTGAAGCTCTGTTGAATACCAGTTAGAAAATATTTGGCCTTTTGGAAGTCATAGTATATGGTATCAGAATATTTGTATACTTTATTGATTTTAAGGTGGGCCTAGTGGCAATTAAAGCATACGCATCATCTAATTTTAGTAACAATGAAGGATAACAAACTAATCTTGGAAAATGTTTCACTCAATCTGTTACCTGCTTTTCTGAAAGAACTATTAATGCTTTTAAAATACTACTTTGAGCTAGGTTTTTTAGATGCTGCTTGCACTTTTGCAGTAGGTCAATTGCACACCCACTGGGCACTGAAGAGGTTCATTGCACTTGGGGACCTTGCTTTTTGGAAAGAAGTAATGTCTTGTTCTAAGTCTTTGATATGTTCTTGAAATGTGTTTGCTGTCAGCAGATCAGAGCAAAAGATTCTTCTGTCTATCCAGAGTGGTAAGGGAGTTCCTTCTGTTGGAGGTTGTTCTCTTTGGTATAATAAAATCAGTTTTTTTTTAAAAAAAAAAAAAAAAAAAAAAAAAAAAAAAGTAGTAGTGAAGTTTAAGATGATAAATTGTGTGAGCTAGACACGTCCCAAGGTAGCCACAGATATCCAAGTATTTAGTAGAGGTAAAGAAAAAAGTATATTCAGCAGCAATGATATTACCACTCATATAGGAGAGGTGCTTGCATGTTACAGTTAATGAAGCTTTTTCACCATTTCCACCACAATACAGTGAATATTCTTTTCAAAAACCTCTACCCCAGGCTTTTTTCCATAACATTTCCTAGTAGTTCTAGATAGCCCTCAACCTTTCCAGCACAAAAGGCTTGCAGGTCTGTTGGCAATTTTTGACTTTGCTCTGAATGCACCTACCATGGGCAGACTGTTGTGCAGAACGAGAGCTTTTGTGAATCTCCCCATGACTCTTTCATTAAGCAGCTAGCTGTGCTCAATAGCAAAATTGATTTTAATTGTTATAGAGCAGGTGGAGTGATTTAACCTGAAGCAGAGCAATTGTTTTTATTCAAAAGCGTTCACACCTTCCTAAAGGCTTTTTTTTCCAAATATAATTATGGCCATGAAACAGTGAATGTGATGCTTTTTTTTTCCCCTGTAATACTATTGTTTCTGCAGTATTCTGCCTAATGGATGGAGAGATTTTTCTTCAGCAAAATTAGAATCCAACCCACAAGGTATGCATGCCATGGAGTGAACACTACTAACAATATACTTGACCAAAATGCAAATCTGAATGTGAATAATTGCAGGATTTATTTTTATTTCCTGGTAAACTTTATACTGTCAGGCATCTTGTTAAAGGGTACTGGTTGACCTA
The DNA here is from genome assembly GCA_034781795.1 of Crypturellus tataupa. NCBI lineage: Eukaryota > Metazoa > Chordata > Aves > Tinamiformes > Tinamidae > Crypturellus > Crypturellus tataupa. Next base: position 1,042,098 of record JAWLRI010001026.1, read on the forward strand.
GAAAGAACACCTCTTAAATTCCGCTTTGTGTAATAGTCGTGTGTTACCCCTAAAATGCTTTCATCTACCAGAAGGAAGGCCATAATGTGAATCACTTTCATATACTTGGACATTTCCTTTTTGCCCGATAAAGCTAAACCAGAAGTAGGACTAAAGCCTGTGAGCATTTATGGAAACATTTGTCAACAGAGGAAGGTGGGAAAAAAACACCCTCTTGGATGGGGATACAACTTCTAAATGCATCCTGCTGGGAAATGATCCAGGCTGGGTAAAACCCAACTTGGCCAGGATTTTAACCAAGCTTTAAAAAAAAAAACATTGTAAACAAGGACTTCTGGACTATGTTTACTTGGGACTGAGTTGAGCTAAAAGCTTTTATTTCTCCTGAAATTAGTTTGTCCCAAATTGAATTTCTCTCTTAGCTTTCTCTGACTGTTTTTACTACTACTAAATGTCTGCACCAGATCTCAGAACATTGTGCAGAAGCGTCAGAAAGTGCTTTTGTGAAACTGAACGGCTGTAATGTGCAAACCAGTAGGGAAAGGCGAGTCACATAAGAGAAAAAGGGTCTAGACGGGGAAGAATACAGTAAGTTGAACAATGTCTGCTTAATCGTAACATATTCATGGACGTTGCCTTTCCTTCTACATCCCTTCAACTAGTAAATGTCGCAAGCGTTGCATGACTGGAATAAGAATAACAAAGCTGGTTCTTTTTTGTAGAATTCTGAGTCTAGTCAAGCAATGGGGTGTGTGTGTGTCTTAGACCAGGTAATACAAGTACAAGCAAATTTTTAAGTTAGTATAGAAAAATGACATCTCTGATGCATTTTGAAGTGACAATGTCTCTGTTTTTTCTTACCTCTAATCTGCAACAGGGAATGCTGATGAGAAGCATCATTAGTTTGAGTTAAATGAATCAAATTGTCATTTTATTTCGAATAGTATCTTTGTTTAAATATCATAATTTCTGCATCTGTATAAAAAGCCAGATGCATTTTTAAATGGAAACATTGGACATCCACCTGGACTTATGTGGTCCAATTATTTGTATTTGTTCAAATGAAGCCATTGCAACATCTAGTTTATCAAAATCCAAGTTGATAATACATTTGAAGTCAGATTTTCCACCTGTGTGCCTTGAGAATGTTAATGCTAATAAAAGCATTAAAAAGCAAAAAAAGTTTTATGCAACTGAGCAGTTTTCAGACACTGATACCTGCTTTCCAAGTCCTAGTGCATTACAGCCTTAAAGGTTAGTGTAAAAGCTTGACACGTCTTGATGGAATTTGTGAAAATAAAACTTTTTTCTTACTGAGCACCTGGCTTTAGATGTCTCTCTCAGATGTACAGGATATATATCTGATGACTTTCAAACTATTCAAAAATGATAACAAGAGTTTTCAATGAAATAGTGATAAGCAAGTGGGAGCACCAAATCCTAAATGCATTCTAAATATCTTTGGCATCTCACTGTATCTAGGATAGAGCTGAGGTAAAAATAATACTTTCCAGAAGTGTGGCTATAGTTCAGGAGTTATATTCATGAACTCATCAAAACACTTCTGTTCTGAGTCCTCGGTTGTTTCAAATCCAGCCTCTACAGAAGTGGCATATGTGCTTTTCCAATCTTGAAATAATAAAAAAACATAGAGATGGAGGGAAAAGAAAGTACTCACAGTTGTGCAGTCATTGTTTTTCTCAGGACTACATCAAAACTCTAAAATGCAGTAAAAATTGTTCTTGCTGTTGACAAAACAACAATTGATGCAGAAGTTCTTTCAGCCTGACCAAGGCTCTTGGAAAGGAGCTCTCTCCGTTACAGTCAGTCAGGTCGGGTGGGTTTTAGAGAGGGCAGACTCCAGGAGGAGGGTACACACATGGACCAAACACTTGGGGCTTCATAGACAGAATAAACATGTGGGAGTGCCTGCTAGTAGACTAAGCCTAAGTCACGTGTGGAAGGAGCTCTGCTGTTCCTTAAAACAGCTCAATTTCCAGTTTTGCTGAGTTGTTCTTTTCCAGTTTTCCACTTTTCTTCTTTAGAGATTTTATACTTGTTCTTGTGAGCATTTTTCTTCTTGATTCCTTGAGCTGCGACACTTTTGAAAGTGCTTTTCTGTTGTAGTGTTTCTGTCTTGGCGTTCCTTTTGGATCCTGTATGTGCTCACACCTTAGCAACAGTTTTCCTTAGCGAGGTCAGGTCCCTGTGCCCCACGCGAAAGTGAGCCTTGGTCTGCAGATAGCTGAGCCCCTCATCATTATGCATTTTGCATAGCTGAAAGAAACAAAATGTTGGAAAGCTAGATCTGATTTTTAAAAATTGGTCTCCAAGTTTGACTGTTCCCTTTCAAATAAGTTACAGGGTTTGTTGGACGTGTATTAGTGGTGTTTCTTGTGACTAGCATGAAAATGTCTGTTTAGTACAGGATCGCAGTAGATCTCCATATCCTGAAGCCTCTCCCAAATCCATGTGCTTGGACTGGCATCTAGAGATTAATTTCAAAAGCACTTATTAAAAACTGCATTGTAATTTGTAGTTTCAATTTGTTCATAACCCATGAAAATCATCTTGTAGGCACTGGGTTGTGCACATAAACCAGCAGCTACCTGAATTAGGAAGCTTGTGAATAAGTGAGTTCAACTAAGTCAGGTGGAAAAAGGCCTTAGTGTCAACATTACGGATCCCCATCTTCCAAGCATCTAATGTTAGCGTCAGTTATTGTTCGTAGGAATACTTTGTGGAACTGAAGAAGGATTGATGATGGTTCTACCTTTTAATTTCTTTTTAACTTCTTTAATTGCCTGTCATATTTTTAAGGGCCAGGAGTCATGTTAGGGATAGTACTTTTCCTGAGATGAGGTATCTCCCCGCTGTAGTTTTGTCTTGGTTGTGCAAATAGGTTATGACATGGAACAAGCTCAGCAGAGAGAAATGAGTTTTGCATTTTCTTGTTAGTGTTTAAACTCTAAACAGAAGAAGAAATCCTCAGCTAAAGGGCTGTCTGCTTTACTGGACCTGGTAGTTTGCATCACCATTGTAGAGCTCAAGGAAACTTGGGAATTATTGAGCCTTGTGGTCCCAGCTCTTTGTCTGCTTTGGCTACATCGAAATGCCCTTGGGCATTCTTCCCTCCTTGAGCATTCTAGTAAATATATAAGTATTTCTCAATTGCAGCTATTTGCAATAGGTTCACATTCTCTTTCACTTATATACTAGAATTCAGTCCTTGAAGCAGACACAACTGTACAATCTTTTGGCATTTTCTTCACACAGATTTCTACCTTTTTAGAACTCATTTTCTTCCACATATGTGGCTTCTTCAAGCCAGTCATCATCCTGACCAGGTATCAAGGTAATGATTTTTCTCGCAGTTAACTGATAATAGAAAAATAATAAAGATAGTATCTCAGTTGAAATTGCCTCTCAAACATTGACCAAATCCTGAATAATAAGCAGGGATTTCATTTAGAAGTTTTGGGGGCTTTATTTTCATGTACAAAGAAGAAAATGACTTTATGGTATCTTGGATAAAATTCTCAGTTTTTTTTTAAGTGAAGAGTTATTTCTAACTAGCAAGATCTGTCTCTCAGTCTCATTTTTCTCTGTGCATCTTCATATCTTGGGCTCCATGAAGATGAGGTGATTTTTTTGATAATTACTTTGTTTTTAGTCTTCTGACACTGAGTGACAGAACTTTTCAGTGCTTGACAGACAAATCTATTGGCACGCAACAGTCCTCATAGACTCGAGGAGTTTTCTCCCTGCCTAGTGACAGTAAGAGCTTCCAAGCTGACAGGGGGGCCGAGATGTCTTTGCAAGTGAGAAGAAAGCTGAGAGAGGATGAGGAGGTTCGCTGTCAAAATAAAAGCATTCATTTAGTTCATGCCGCCTGCATAATGAAATAGACAGTAGATCTGATAGCTACATGTTAAACCATGGTGTTTTATTTATGTGTTGCTTATAGACAGCTTAGTCACTCTAGCACACTATCAGGGTCCTCATAACTTGAGCATTTCTGCAGTAAATGGCTTGGTAACAAAGTTTCGCTCCTAGTAAGGTGGTGGGTGCTATGATGCAGAAAGGGCTGTTTGTTTGTAGAGAGCGCATTTTGGAAACCTTCTTTTTTTTTTTTTTTTTTTTTTTTTTCCAATAAATCCTGAATTAATATACTCTAAATAATATATATGGTATGAATTAGGGCCTTTCTGTATTCACTTAATTAAAAGAGAACTTTTATTAAGTTAATCTTAAGAAATATATTTAATGTTCTACAGTGTCTGGAGTGAGTTGCTGCTTTCATTTTATGTGTTGGAGACTTTCTAGAAAATACTGAGTTGATAGTCAAAAGGGCTATAATTAATTCATCCTATTTTCTTACAGTTAGATGAGTAGATGAGTACATGGCAAGGAGATGCCTATACTTACACAGCGCTTGCTGTAAGCACACCCAAGGTAATAGTAACTTGCTGCCTTCCAACCCCCTCCCAAAAAGCTTACTTAGCTTTTTCAGTTAGTAGCTTGTCAGGAATAACTTCAAAGAATCTGAAGATGAGTGGTTTATATGATCAAAAGGAAGTAGATGGTTATAGATGAATTTGGTTGATTACTGTATATTAGTGCTGTTCCTGGACACTCTGCTCATATATTCAGGACCGGATGTCACTACTGATTCATCTTTGCAGCTCCATTCCGTTGCCTTCAGGCTTCATTTGTGCTTGGTTTTTTTTGTCACTTCTTGCCTAAATACAAAAAAAATTTGCATGTTCTGGAGACTGTCCACAACTTCAGACACTGTTGTCCTCTGAGACCTAAGAATACTTCTCCACTATTGTCCCTCTATTCTGATTTACGTAGTAAGTCCGCTTAGCTATGTGCCTTCTAAGCAATGAATCTGGTTCTGGTACCCTTAGTATTAGTCTAGGTATGTGATAGTGAGAACCCCCGTTCTAGTGCTTAAATAAGGAAATACTCTTTGGAGAGGAGATGGGGGAAAAGGGAAGTACAGTTTGTCCTGCAGCAGTGAAGGATCCACTTCAGGATTAAAAAAAGCACATATATTTTTAGCCTGTGTAGTAGAGCACTTTTTTAATATTGCCATATGATTTGAATGAATAATTTTCTGAAATTAGTTGTACGATAAGTTTATGTGCTGACAGTAATGCCTGGTAACATTGGCTTTTTCCTGACAAACTTGTGTGCTGCTGCTATTCACAAGTGTTTAATCCTGCAAAACTGTCAGTGCCTTTGCATTATTTTACAATTGTGGTTTCCATAGTGCAGTTTTTAAGTCACTTGCATAAAACATTCAGCTGGGAGAGGGAGTTAATTTTAAAGGGGAATTTTAAGTTAGGTTCTCTTTTTGTATCCTCCAAAGCATGATACTGTTGCCGGCATTTTCTAAAACCTGTTTGGGATGAGTCCTTAATGAAAATAAAAATAATATTTGCTATATTTCAAACTGACATCCGCACTGGCGTTGTCCTCAACCTGAAGCTTTCACTCTTAATAGTCTGGCTTTTATTTCCTATTTATCTCAGTATTAATCATGAATCACAGGTTGACCTACCAATTTTATGCTATTTTCGATAACAACACAGTTCTTGAAATTAGTGGAAATGTTAATTACTAAATCATTGCAGAGCATGGCCTGGTATTTTAAACTGATTAGTCAGATTGCAGAGAACTCAAAATAGATTATATTGATCCGAAGACAGAGATAATACAATGTTTTGGAGATTATCACTGTTTTAGTGTCTTCAAATGTGCAAGTCTACTCTGCTGTTAAGAAATAAGGGTAAAAGCATGAAAGCTTGAAACAAGCCTAAATTGTTATCTGCTTTCTTGGTCACTTTTATCTGTTCCCAAGTAACCTTCCCTTGAAGTGTAGCATTGCACGTGAGTGAGTGAGGCTGCTGCAGGAGGTTCATGCTGTGGTTGCTACCAGGTGGTGTGCTTGGTTCTTTTTAAAAGCAGGAAGCTGATTCACTGGTGGTTTTTTGCACGTTGTGTTGTGCAAGTTTGTTATTCTTAATGGTTTTAAACTGACTTAAGTGCAAACTTATGGGATTAGTTAAAAAAGAAAAAAACAGGCCTTTCATCCAGGCCATTTAAAACAATTTGGCATATCTTATGTCTTTTTTGTTTTGATTAATCATGGAACACTGACATAAAGTTTTTGAGCCTTAAATGTCCAACATATTCCATCTTTGACAGTGTGGTTTGATTTTAATTGCATTTTAGAAAAGACGTGGCCCTAAAGCATCTTGCATTATGCATTATATCAATTATCTTGGTGGAAGAAACACACAACATAGATTTAATTAAAGGTCATAACCCAGCAAATCATAAAAATCCTGTTCTGAAGTAAATTGTTGCCACTAATTAGCTTTCTTGTTTGCCAGTACTAGAATAAATTCAGTTGATGTCTTGTTAATATTGGTTCTTTTCAATGATATCACTGATCTTATAAGAAGTTGCATCCAAGAGGCACAGAATACCCATGTGTCCAGTCACTGAGAAGCTTTTATAACATTAAAATTACCTATATGGAAGTCGTATTTTCAGTAGCATTAAATGCACTGTGCTGTGGATAACTGTATTTTACTTTAAATTGAAATAATGCTTAACCTGACTTGAAAAAGAAATAGCTCTATTAGAAACATTTCTTTTGTATTACGTATTTCCAACGAGTTTCCATGTTATTGTGGACATCTAGGAGCAGCGAAATTACTAAGTCATATTTAATGAAGGTCAAAAGTAATGAGACAATTTTCATAATTGGATACGAGACCAGACTGCTCTGATGTTTTAACGTGTTCCAGATCAACTCCGTAATGGGATATCAGTAATGCAAAGTAAACAGGTTGCACTAGTCAGAGAGAGGTTCTGTGCTCAGTTCCAGTCGTGACAGAGAAGGGTCCAAAGCACTAATTATTTTAATTGGCCTAATTAAAGCGAACACTGCATGTCAGGGAGGAATGGTTGGGTAAATCCACAATGTGCTACTGACTTCGTCTGAGCGGGGCTTCTGGAGTTTCGTTCGCACTACAGCAATTTTCAGAAGTGCTGAACTGTCTGACTTTTTTGGTCTGCTTCTGCAACTAGTTATCTAAGTGCAATTGAGAATTGCTGTTATAAAGCTAATATGAATGAAAGAGGTGAACCAAGCCTGTAAATTACTTCACATATTATATTCAATTTAGTGTCCTTAAAAGAATGGCATTTAAAATGGAGAACATTGAAAACTGCACATTATTCATGGTATTGATTTATATAATTTAATCGGTGTTTTAGTGAGACATTTGGGAAATAGTATACTTGCATTTGCAAGATGAAATTCATGCCTGTTAGAAAACAAAATGATAAAATGTGTACTGATAGAAAGCTTGCAGGGGCTAGCTTAACTTCAGAGGAACCAGGAGCTGAAACTCATCTGCAACGGTGGAATACATAGATAAAATAGATCAGAACTGGGCATTCCCGTTTCATCTAAAAATTATTATTACTATTTTAATGAAGCTAGTAAAATATAAGTAGTATTTAGATTTTATTTTGTGCTAGAGTTGAATAAAATGTAACTACATATACGAGAGAGAAGATAGTACTCCCGATTGTGCTGAGACTATTCGTATCTGAGAAAATAAGCACTTGCCCAAAAAGGAGGACTAGAATAGTCAGTGTTAGACTTGTGATCAGGAGATGGTCATAGTCCAACCTGCCCTCCCAGCAGGAAGGAAAGAAAACGGACACCTACAGAGGTACTTCTTCACCCTTGTACCCTTATATACGAGTATATAAGGCTTCAAGGATATGTTTGCTGACCTCTTTCAGCATCTCCTAAGAGCAGGCACCAGTACTTTCATTGACTTATGAGGTAACCTTGATATTTTATTTGGCAAGGATGGCAAGATGGCATCTTTTGATAGGGAAGCTGTTAAAACTATAGATTTTTTTTTTTTTTTTTTTTTTCCCCCCTACAAAATAACTCCTAGATCCAGTCTCCTGTGCTCTCCTGTGCCTCAAGACCAAGTCAGCAGTGCTGCACTCTGGACAAGCAGGTACCTTGCTCAAGGGCATTTGCTCAAGGGCATTTGCAGACCCAAGAAACAAGGTTTCCTCTGTCCTAGGGAAGGGAAACGGAGAAAGGGGACTGAGTAGATCGCTGTATAGAAAGTTCTGTCAGATCCGTTGTGCCATGGAGTACCCTTTTCAAATTAATGTATGTCTTTTAAAGTGCATTAGTGTATATCCTGTAAGTACACTCCTGATCTCTTTTATTTTCCAAGGGCTGTTTGAGCTGTAAGCTCAGCGAATCTACTTGTATAACAGAAATGAAATAACTGCCTAATTCAGTACATAATAAAATCAACTACAGTGTAGCCTGAGGCACAGTGATAACGTATTATCAGGTGCACTTCACAGATATGAGAAAAATATCTTTAGCCTAATAAAACATGTACTCCTACCTAATCCCCTCCAATATCTGAGTGACAGTAAATACTTCACGTTGGTTTCTCATCATGTTCTTTTTAGTTTGCATTTGTGTTGCTGCAGGTTCATGTGGTTTTATTTAAGGTTCTTCACTTTTGGAGGCCTGAAGCTGCAAGTTCACAAAGCTCAGGGATACCGTCGTCTTTATGGAAGCCCCTGTTGTAGCTCCAGTGACATGAGAGGAGGCAGGACGTCCACTATCCTTCCTGAACGAAGGCACGAGAGGGGAAAACCATGCTCCCCTTCACCCTCCCCAGATCTGTCCAGAGACAGGGTCTTGCATGAAGTGCTACAACAGGAATGTAATGCAAGGGCAGGTTTGCTTCTGTCATGTGCTGCCTGTCCCTTTGCTTGTCAGTGCTGCTGGCCCTCTGTGTGACACACACAAGGCCACAGTTACCAAAGCTTTGAGATATTTCACGGTAGAGTTTTAAAAATTACGTCAGCCTGGTTGGAGCTGATGGAAGTTTTATAAAAGATAAAAAGGAGCTCAACGTGGCAGTGCAGGATGCAAGTTTTGTGTAGCAGGTATTGCTGCCATCTGCACTTCCAAGCGGTCCGGGTTCTGCCCTTGTGGTTTGCTGTAGGCCATACCAGGCAGCCTGCACCTGAAAGGCTCAACTGTCCTGAAGAGCTGAGCTCTGATGTTGTTCATACATGCAGTGACTAAATCCCGGATTTGTGTGTGGTCTGTATTGGGCATTTTTTAGATTTGACCCAAATAGGTGATACTTCCTATTCTTTTCTTTCTTAAGAGCAATAACAGCGTAGTGATAGTAATTGTTCTGCATTGCAGGGAGTTTTGGAAAGAGACATCTTAGATGTGTACTACTCTACAAAGGACAAGGAGAAGTATTTCAAATAACCTACTTGAAATTATCCTACAGAAAATTCCTATATAAAGTAACAGATACTTGGTATTTGCACAGTTAATACTGTCATACTGTCATGTTGAAGAGCTGTGGTGCATCTAGAAATAATGTTTCCACTTTTTTCCTGATTTGGACCCTATGAAGCACCCAGATGTTTCAGTGATTAAGACATTTATAAATACCTGCATTAGGGAAGCTCATAGCAGAACAAAATAGAATCTAGACAAGAATCTCAAAAAATAATCTATTGCTTGGAAACAAGAGAGGAGTTTAATATTTCTCTTATTCTAGAGGAAAAAAGCAGAGATGGGAAAGTTCAAGATGAGAAATTACAGGGCAGCAAACATGAAGTGATATATCTCATCCATTACAGCATTGTAGTTACTTTCTTAGGAAAGAAATCAATGTTAACCTCCATATGGAATCCAATACAGAAGGATCTGAAGCATCAAATACAGGTCAGAACTATATCATATTTAGTATGAGTAAAAATCAGAGATGTGATCATTGTTGTTTTGAAAGTAACTTTTGGACTTGTGTGTCCAGAGAGGTGTTATCACCTCTGAGTTGTGTATCCAAAATCTTAATTTATAGGTAAAAAGCTGATCAAGCTATTATTTAACACAAAAATTCTCAAATTTCCAAAATAACATGAAGGACTCTTTTAAATTAGATTGCCATAAGAAAATGGTTGCATGCGTAGTGATGAATAATAGATTGATTCATTTGTGAAATAAGTTATGTAGCACAACCCTCAGTTCATATGTATTAAAAAAAATGACAATGTTTTGTCGTAAGTGGTCCCTAGTGCCTCCCTTGGCGCTTAACTGCAGACCACAAGCCTTCATTGTGAAGTGGAGTCAAGACAAGCTTGGGACCTTCTGTGTCAACAGCTGGAGGTACAAGATGAGTTCTGATATTTTGCATTTCTGAATTCTTCCTTGTGCAGGATGAGTTCTTGGTGGGGTTATTTCTTCTTGTAGCCAAATTGAACCTCTTTAGTAGCATATTATATTTTGAACTCAGAGACTTCTTTAGTAAAATCATGGTGAAACTGAGGAAGAGGAAGTGCACACAGCTTTGGTACTAATGGTAGAACAGACAGCTGCTGGTGCTGGAGGAAATCCACATCTAGATATACAGAATGTTTTGTTTTGGGGGCTCATGCACTCAAAGCACAGGAGACATTTAGAGTGTTAGGATTCAGACCTTGAAACCTTCAAGGATGTAAGAGCAGTGTAAAATTTATTAAATACTCTTGGAAAGTTTTTAAAAATCATGTGGAACTGGAATTTTCCTGCCCAAAAAGTGCTCAGACGACAAATTGCCAACTTTAAACAATTGAGCAAGTATGACTTAAAGAGGAAAAACATGGTAAGTGTCTAGGACAGTTTTCAAATGAGAGCTAAAATGCAGATCATGCAGTCAGCTCCCAGGTTATAATCCCAGGTACAGGATGTCCTGGAGATGGTGGGAGCTGGCCGAGCGGATGGTTTGTTATCCTGTTGGTCCTTTAGCCTGGTGTCGTGCGCACTGCAAAGACCCAGGCATTGTGGACAGATGTCTCAAGGGTTAAGGTGCTCGGAGACCTCATTGGGAATCACATGGATCAGTATGGAAAGGCACATGCCCAGATCTGTTACTACCTAGTTACCAGGGACTGCCACTCAGAAGCCTCTGTTTTGTGTGTGGTGTTGTTTTTTTTTTTTTTTTTTTTTTTTTTTTTTTTTTTTTTAATCACCATGCAGAAGTTTTGATTCCAAGTCTGAAAATGGACTTCATTTTAATTTCATTTTAATTCTTTTTTTTTTTTCTCATAAGAATTAAAAGAATAACTTGTTCGTGCATTTATGGCTGCTGTAGTCATATTTTAAAAGCTGATTTTGTTTTCAGGGTTTCTTATTTCTTGTATACAATGCTTTGTTTTTTTTTAATCCTCCTGTTTAAAATGGGAATTTTGTCAAACAAGAATAAATGGAAGTACAATCTGTGTGCATATTTGTGCAACAAATTATTCAGCTTGGATCATACCATGAAAATAGCTCTGAAATTTATATAGCAAGAAGATGCAATTATTGAATTTGCTGAACAAGTTATGGAAAAATATTTTTGAAGGACAGGGCTTAAAAATTAGAGGTCAGTTATTAGTACAACTATATCTGTTATTGGAAAGTATTCTTATTCTAAATGTTCTTAGAAAGAACAAAAAATACTACACGTAAAGAGGTGGAAAAGGCAGCAAAAGCTAACACTGAAAGCTAATCATGTTGGAGTTGATATGGCTTTACACACCTCAAATTAGCTTGTCTTGTATAAATAGCATGTTTAGTAAGCAGATTCCCCAGCTCTTGCAAGGATCGGTGTCTTGTTTCCAGTTAGTATTGCTCCAAGGGATGCCTATTCCAGGGCTCTTAAAGAAAGAAAAAAGAAAATTTGGAATAAAATTACAAGAGAAACTGGTACCAGGAGCCTGAATTTGTCACAGACAATATCACTTTTAAGATTGTTAGGCTAAGGTTTAGGCTAAGGTTTATGGTTGAGCAATGGAAAAAATAAAGAAAGAATTCTGAACTAAGCAGTAAGTTTGAATAAATATATTTAAATAATTTTGGTATCATTTAAATAATTTTGGTTTTATTTTTAGATATAGCAATTAGCAATGGTTTCTGCTGGAAATGTGAGAAGTTCCTTCCCCATAGATAAAAGACTGGTAGGCAGAAGAAAAACTTTTCAAATGGCAAAATAACAGACTTGAGAGGCTTCAAAACTTTGTGTGCAGAGAGGGAACCCTAGATGGATTTTGAATATATTTTGGTTTAGCACACTCTGAATTCTGATAGGATTCTTGTTTTTCTAAAGTCTGTTTTATATCTGTAGAGAGATCGACATTTATTTATAACCAAAATCAGGCTAAGCTTGATGGTGTATTTTTAGTTGGGTGATAAAATGCCAAGGAATGTTGTTATGGCAGGGATATGGGAATAACTTGTCCTAATCATGTAAATTGTCTCTGGCCTTAATAGAGATAAGGTATAATCTGTTACTATAAAAGATATTTGGAATATGTAAAGTAGAAATACTAGAAACAATTTAGAATTTTAGGTAAGAGTTTAGGATGGATTTTTAACCTGCTTTGGTAAACGGGTAGAGCAAGGTAAGAGTAATCCCAAACTCTAGTGCCAGTAAATTTCATCCGTATGGTCTGTATGTGCCAGAATTTTGTGGTGTTTGTAAAGAAACACTGTTTTGTATTTGTACAGCTTGTTTTTTCTAAAAAATCTCAAGCTGCTTTCGGCTCAGCTCAATTTGTCTGAGCCTACAGATCTCTGAGGATCGGAGGAAAGCGAAATCTAGAAAATTATCTATTTCGTTCATTTCAGTGCAGTAATGTTACAAATTTTATGTTTATTATGTTAAGACCTTTAAGGACTAAAAAAAAAAAAAAAAAAATAGCTGTGTTCCTACCACTGTAAACCTGTCAGTAAAGTCAAAACTCTCTAAGACCCCAAGATGTCATAATTTGATCTCAAGATGAGTGCAGAAATCTGAGAAGGAAGAAGAAACTGTTTTATGTTAACTGAAAACTTTTGAGCTGATGGGAATATTAGAAGCTTTTTTTAATACTGTTGATTCTCCTTTGAATATCCATATATATATATATGGTTAAGTCAGTGCCTGCCCATCTTATTCCTTAATTGAGTAATAACAATGATTTAAACTATTGAATTGAGATTAACTGAATCTGAACAGGACATTTTTCTGTCATATTTTATATATTTTATTTATATATTTATATATTTTTTTGTTTTTATTTATATATATATAAAATCAGATTGGCTGCAGTTGTCATTCGGTCGAGCAATGATTCTGCTCTCTGAGCTACTTGGTACCTTGTTTTGACAGCGAGCATCGGTGAAGCACTTAGACCCACTGAGTGTTCCAAATGTCGCTGTGGAGTGATTCACAACTGTATATCCTAATGGTGTCTCTTAGATTTTTATAGAAAGTCTCCTTCTATAATTGTTCTGTTAATGTTCTTTGCGCTGCTGGTTAGTGCTGTGACCCTGGCAGACTGCTGTCAGGACCAACTGAGTCGCTGACAGTGGGAAGTGTCTCCATCGACATGAAAACTCTTCCTGAGTTGCCAACAAAGAGGAATTTCTTCTCCTGTTAGTAGTGATGCTTTGTAACGGCATTATCTCCTCCAGGACAAAACAAAACAAGAAGTGCCTAAATAATATAATAAATATTATATAATAATAGAAATTATATAATAATAATAATAAAAAATTACTGTATAACTGATTTATGTGGTAGAACAAATATTTGAAATAAAGTAGCTTTAAAAATAACATGAGGAAATGAACTGGAGAATCTTTTGGAATGATTCTTAGAGCTTCCTGCAAACTAAGGTTGCAGGACTTAGTTTGCAAAACTTATGGATCGCAGTATTATTTGTAGTGGCACCTGTCTCCGGTCGGTTTGGGAGCTTCATGATATCTGAAAGTCACTAGCAGTTCAAAGGAATTGTGTAGCTATGTTTGTTGAATACCTTAATTAACTCGAATGAGTGCAGGATGTGTGGTGCAGCTCCTGAGGAAAAGCCTGTTGCTGAAGGCAGGTGCCAGAGCTCCCGCGCGCTCCTGAGTGCCCTGGGGTCCGTGTCTATGTTTAACGGGTAGGGTTGGGTTTTAGGCTGCTGCCGCTTGGAGGGCTTCCTGCCTCATTGCCCTTTGCTGTTTCCATCATAGATTTTTTCCTGTGTGTACTTAGTGAATATATTCAATTATTTCATTCACAGAAATAGAATATTTTCTCTTGCTAATGAATGCAACAATTCTCTTTCTTATAGAGCAAGACTAAAAACATTAATAGATAATATAGATAATTAAGTATTAAAAAGTTAGGTAGTAGTAATATTAGAAACTATGATAAAGCAAATACTGAAGATGTTTGGCCTTTGACAGTTATCCTTTAGTATATTGCATAAAATGTAACTGTCATAGAATTTTTATATTGCTAATATATTAATTGCTACATTGTTTTATATTTTTTTAGATTTTTCATGTGGCTTAGAGCCTGCACAGGTGCTTATATCTTCCATTTGGAATATTTTTGTTTTGAACAGAATGACATAACTTTGGCTCTCATTTTTATGCTGTGGAATATTTAGCAACAACACAAAAGTATCTTTATGCTATTCAGAAAGTCTTTACAAGTGAGTTTGCCCGGAGAGCTTTAATGTCAGGTTTTCAACCTCATGCAAATGAAAAAAAGACTGAATTTATGAACTCCTCAAAGATCATATTTTTAAGAGGAATACCTAAAAGATTTCTGAAAGGCAGTATGGGAATCTGTTTTATGTAGAACCGACAAGGATCACGCAGGGGAAACAAATGCTTTACCTCTTAACTGTGGGGTATTTATGTTAAACTATGCCTGACCTCTCAACTTTTTTATTTCTTTCTGAATTTTCTTTTGACTTTTGTGATTTGGCATCGATGGTTCTTCGTTTTGTTCTGTCAGCTCCACTGCATAATGTGTGTTCCTTAATATCTGATAAATCTGTTACTCTTCGTATCTGTTAGTCCTGCTGTTGATTTAAGCTCCACGAGCTGCATTTTTATGCTGTCTAGTATCTTGCAGTTGTTACTGAAATATGCTCCTTATATTTATTTAGCAAGTGGAGTAGTTCTAGAAATGTGTGACTAAATTCGATAGTTCTTAGACGTCTGTAATCTTTGGGCCACTTGTTTACTTTCAAGCTCATATCTGCTCCTATGCTGAAAAGACAGGTATACGTAGAAGCAGTGGTGGACAGTAAATGGGATTGCAAGTATTAGTAGTCTCTGTTTTTCAGATTAGATGTAGCTAGACTCCTCTACCAAGGTTTTTGTACACCCTGTTGGGGAGTTTTGCTTGCGTTATCAAAAAAGGATGTGTCCTGTAAGGAATAAACTGGAAAATGCCAGGATATGTTAATAAGCTCAAATTATTTGTTTTGAGACAATAAATACTCCTAAATACTGGTGGATGCCCTAGAATTGGGCACTGAAATTACCTACGTAATTGTAGATATGTGCATGCGTTTTCGATTTTAACATCAGTTCACACAAAATACGCATCTCTAGTCATCATATAATTATATATAAAGAGACTTTACAAGGCACCTATTATTTTCTCAGGCTCCATTACCATCTATCAGACAAAATATGTATTCAGGCTTTTTTAAACTACATATTATAATATAGGGATTTTCAAAATAAGGGTTATTTACCCAATAGACTGTAAAGATTTCTTTGGAATCACTGTAAACAGATACTCATCTTTCATTTAGGGAGTGTGTAGTAGTGTGTCAAGGGCTTTGCTGACGCTTTCCTGCGTAAGAAAGATTCCTGTTAGAGCAGGATGGAGCTTGATTTATCTGTCGTGCCCAATGCAGAGAGCGTGTAGTCGGAGAGACCACAGTTCTCCCAAGGCAGGAACTCACTTCATGAAGTGGAATGAGTCTTGCTGAGAGCTGGGCACGACGAGTGAGGTTGGGCAGGAGTGGGAGCACCCTCGGAGCGCCGGAAAGGGCAACTCCCATCTCGTTGGGTAGGTATTGGCCGTCGTCCTTGGACTTCTCGCGTGCTCTCTGGGAAACGATTCCCCACGCCTGTGCCAGGCAGCCTTGTTCTGTCCTCCCAGAGAAGCCGCATTTCCCCTTTTGCCTGTAGCAAGAATCTCAGGAGATTAATGTCTCTATACAAAACTCAGCATGATAATATTTGTCTTTTCTCTCTTATTAAATATACTGCGTGTTTATTTAGACGAAAATAAATTGATATCGTTGTAGATGATTTTTAAATATTTCATTTTAGAAATGCCATGTTTTAACAGCAGAATATTGCTCTTGGTGACATAGTACAAGTAAATATTTTTTACCTTGATTTCATAAGGCTTTCAACACTGTCTCCCATAATGCTATCATAGATAAATTGATGAATTATGAGCTAGGTGAGCAAATATGTGGATTGAAATCGGGCTGATTGATCAAATTCAGAGCTGTGATCAGTAGCACCAAGTGTAGTCAATACCAAGTCCAGTTCCATTCGGCTTCTTTCTTAGGGAAACTTCTCAGCTGTGAGGGCCACTGAACCTTGGAGCAGGTTGCCCAGAGAGGCTGTGGAGTCTCTGTCCTTGGAGATACCCCCAAGTCACTCAGACACAACCTTGGGTGACCCTGCTGGAGCGGGGAGGGTTGGACTGAGTGATCTCCGACCACCTCAGTTCTGTGAAATGGGTAATTGGTTGTTATGGCTGATCTTTGAAATTCTCTCACTAAAAAGCAGGACTTTTGTCACTCTCACCAGTAATGCTGAAATATTATGCTATGTGGGTAGCTGAGATATTAGTTTACATTTTCAAGCACCTTAAAGGAGTTGATATTTGCCTTATCTGTTCTTAGAGTCCAGAACTCCCATTAATTCCAACTTTAACATTTTCATCGATGGCTGTCTTTTTTTCCTTTATTTTAAGCCCTGTAACTGTGGAATAAAGTAGGTCTTAAGTGTATTCTGTAGTTCAGACCCCAAAGTGGGGCAAAATTTTCCTCAAAACAAAATCAGACTCTTTCTTATATGAATATCTGTCCGAGAATTCAGATTTTTTTAAACTTTCAGTAGTGGTTGCTAAATAAAGTTGCTAAATATTTGTTCTAGATAGGTAGGGTTTTTTTTTTTTTTTTTTTTTTTTTTTGGCTTGGCTTGGCTTGGTTTTCATAGACCCAGTTTCCATTATCCTTTTACTAGTTCTAGATTGATATAAGGAATTTTCAGAAATTTTACTGCTTCAAAGCAGAAATTAATACTTTTCAGATGTGGTGTGTTAGAAAGACTGCTATGGATTTTGTGAGCAAATGTTTCTGCTGTGGCTAAGCTATAAAGCATGTGTCCCTGGACTCTCAGATCTTCAAGGTGACTGCTGCTTTCTCTGCAGATATTATTAAATGGTTACAGAGTGCACAGAACTGAGTTCTCAGCATTACACAAGACTTAGTTAATGCCTCACAAAGATATATTTTTCTTTCGAAGAGATGTGTGCATTGCCACAGATCCGAACAGGTCGTGTTGTGTTGCTTGTTTGCATTGGTGGCACGGGGGACTGAAGCTCCTCTCTGTATTTCACAAATACAGAAGGGCGGAAGTGATGCTGAGTCAGGGTGCTACCGCTCATGGTTTAAAGATGGGAGAGGCCAGTGCCTTTGTGTCAGGGCACAGATATGAGGGACCTTGTGGCCCTGGTAGTCTTGATCTCTCCCAGGGTGCTGCTGGCTGCTGCGGTTGTGCGGCTGAAGCGGGATGCTTTGATCTGCCTCCTGGAGAGCGTTCGGGAAGACCGTACGCAAGTCTGGACAGCCTGGGAGCCGGAGCGGTGTCCCTGTCCGGAGGCAAAAACAATAGTCCTCGTTTCAAACAACTTGGACAAAGAGTATGTCCCACCTTGATCGGTAGTTTGTGGACTGATAATGACAGAAATGAAAGTCAGTGGAAAGAGTTTTTTTTTTTTTTTTAGCAGATTTAACAATAACTGACAAAAGATTGGTTCTGAAGTCTTATGTAATATAATATCAGTTATGACATCCTCTTTTATGTGTAGTAATTTTGTTGATAGAATCATCAGGGAAAAGGCAATATTTTAACTGATTTAGATGAGCCAACATAAAGTTGACATAACCATTGCCAACACATCCATGCGTTTTAGTTGCTCTTTAAACTGCATCTTACATGAGGGCAGATTGTTAATAGTAAACGTCAAGGATTCACTCAGGGCAATACAGCTTCAGAAGCAGGAAGCTAATTCCTATTTGTCTCATTACTGCCACGAGGTTGAAGTTAGTCCGTGGATGGTAAGAACTCACAAGTCAAAGGAGAGGTAGCTACGAACAACCCAGTGGCTGGTTGCAGATATACCCCAACTTCCTAAATTATTTTATTAAATTATATTACAAATATTACAAGCATGTCATTAGTAAGAAACTTTAAAAAAAAAAAAAAAGAAAAGAAAGAAAGTTGTACTCCTTCAAAACTCTGGTTTTCATTGAAAAACAGGCCAAAGATTTTGCTTTTCCAAGTGTCAACTAGACACATCTTGGTCACTAATAGTGAAGGGGACCAGGAAGGCAGACTCAGTTTTCCAGATACTAACCCAGCTCTGCAGTATTATCTTGCTAGATGAACATACCTGGTCTGTTTTAGTAAGTCGTTTGTCTATTAATAGTTGCTGCTTTACTCTCTCTCCAACATTGATGGGACCACCTTTAAATGCAGTTTATGTGTCAGAGTTTCTATTCTTTATATTTTTGGCATCTAAAACCTAGGACTCACTGCAGTGATTCACACCTAGGATCCATCTCAGCAGGTGTAATGGATGTGTGTTTCTGTGGTGCTTCCTTAATCAAGCTAGCACAGAGATTTACATCCTGCAGATATAAACTCTTGGGTCTGAAATGAACTGGGAATAGGTTTTCTTGGAGTTTACCCAAATTTTTACCCATTAAATACTGCTAAATGTTTGTCTTTTTATAATAGTCAATTGAGATGTAGAATAATAGAACCGAGCTGTTTGCATTGCTCCTAAAGGCAGTGTAGGTTTTGCTTTCTGTATTCGGCTGGGATAATGTGCTGTAGTCAAGTCCACTTTTAAAGGGTGTTTAGAAGCTGCCTACTTGTTGAATGATGAGAGCCACTGTTAATGTATTAAATCGTTTCAGAGCTGCATTTTCTGTCTTCTGAAATTTTGGGTGCAGTTTAATGCTCCAGCTTTACTTTATAAGGCCATGCGTGGTGATTTGCTGGTACAAAGTGAGTTGTAGAAAAGCTGAAGGAAGAGTAGAATGTACATTTTAGGTACTAGCTATATCCTGATGGCCCTTTAGGGTGTAAATCTATGCAAATGCGTTGGTTCCTTTAGGCTAAAATGTCATTTTGGGGACTCTGTTAGATACTTTATACTTGTTGAGAGCAGAATCTGTCAAAACTGTGAGCTTTTTAATGCACAAACAGGCCCCTTGCAAATATGCTTGGTAGTGCCGAACATGCATTAGTGAATCTATAAAAAAAAAAGTTCAAAATATGAAAAAATAACTGATTGACAAACTGCAGTTCATGATCAGTAATTTTACTAAAATAGTGTATGTTATCTGACAGTTTGGTCCTTTTGTTATAGCTGTATGAAATTTGGTTATAAATTTCTACATCCTATATCACAAAGACAATTATTCTTCTGCAACTATATTGAGTTGATGAATATCTCAGTAGTGAAATACTATATTACTTACTGTTTTGTATGTTAAGTAGTCATAACACCTTCTCAAAACATTAGAAAACCTATGTATATGTAGAGAAATGGAGACGTGTGACAAGATGACCAAAGCAAAAGAAATGGAGGCAGAAGGATCAGTGAGGATGAGCGGGAGAGAGGTCTCCCATATTGCTAAAGGCAGAATGACTGAGAGTCCATCTCAAATGATTTATGCTTTCCGTTCCAATCCACATCAGCTTGAATCCAGCTGAAGAATCACACTATTAAAAGCAAAACTTAATAATCTTTCTAAGTATTATAGAGGTTTCATTTAGATGGGGATCAGAAAAGTTTGTGACATATTGTGACATATTGGTAATGCATAAATAAAAAAGCATAAATACTTCAGATCCCAAGAAGAAGTGTTATGGTATATTTGGTATATATATATTTAGGTAGAAAACTGGGATAGCAAAGAGCGAGTCTATATAAAGAAATAATCTTTCATTTCAATATCAAATTTTCGTAGCCAATACCCTGGAGTGATACTCTAGGTTTCTGTGATCTACATAATCTGTCTTTTGGATATTCTGGCAGAGGAGTCAAAGGCTATTACAAGGTTGTAGTCTGTAAAATTCCTAGTATTACAGAACTGAACTGAGCCAGGGATTTTAAGATGAAAAGAAAAATATGAGTGCTTCTCCCAACTTTGATTTTTATATAAATCCAGATAAGAACTTCCATTGACTTATTGCTCACAGTTCTTTGCATTTAGCAGGTTACTGAAGGCTATATCAAATGTACTTGTGGAGAGGATAAAACCTATCCTGAACTCTTGTGGTTCCACAGCAGTTTATATCTGACTTGAGTCTTTCTCTGAAAACTTAGAGAAGCTTGTAAATACCTTCCACTCAAGTCATACTTGCTCTTAATTTTCCCAGTGTTCTGGTAAAGAATAACTTGGTGTGAGGAATGCTAAAGAAATTTTTTCAAATCTTCTTTCTTCTCTCATTAACTTGATTCAATTCTGCGGAAATTGTGGAGAACACTGGATTCCACCAGGAACGCCTCCCAAATGTGTTCATTATTCAGAATCTATAGATGAAGAAAGATTATCGTTATCAAGTTTGTTGAAAATTATTTGAGGAGGTGATTGCATGGTTCTGCAGTCCCCCTTCATAATCCTGTCAGCAGGAATCCTTCTTGGGAAGGATGGTTTCATCATCAAACAGGCCTCCAGCACATCCTGATCATTGCTTTGGGACTGGATTCATGAAAACATCTTGCCAGCCTGTATTCAAGTGCCAGTGTGTCTTCTGTGACAAGATACTCTCTTCTGGAGATAGGTCCCTTTCTCTATTCTTTTAGATTTCTCAAGATCTTAGAACTAAATGAAAAAAAAATACAAAGACCAGTAGCCTAACATGTGATTAAAAAAGGCTAAAGAAGATAAAACAAGGAAGTTGAATGTCATCCTTTTATTCTAAAGAACAGGTTTTTTTAGTCTGTAGTGTTACTGCTTATTAAAAGCTTGGGTAGCAGATCCATAACTATTCCTTTTTAACGAGACAATATAATAGCTATAGGGTGATGAGAAGGCGTGAAAAACTGTAGTAAGGAAGTAAGCTTTGTAACAGAAAATTAGTCTTACCTTTTTACCCAACTGTTTCTGCCTCGTTCCTGTCAGCATGGGGGATTCAGCAGAGGTAGTGATGAATTTGCTGCTTGAAATGCACAGCTAAAACTGCCTGGTCATTGGCAGTTCCTTGCTTGATCATTTCTGTGAGATAAATGCAGTGTTCTACAAATATCACTAGTCTTCATCTTTCCTTCTTTGGTGATTTACAATGGTATCACTGTGTCACCTTTGAGGAAATAGTGGTTTCTCTGCCTGCCAGACAATTCCTGTCTAAGATGTGTAAGCCACATAAATCCTACTGGTTTTGCCAGTTTTACGTTTAACTTAAACACACCTCTTTGAGTGTTTTTATTGCTAAGGACAGGCAGCATTGGCCAATCCATAACTTATTGACTCTTCTTGTTATATGAGTAGTCTCAGATTGATGAGTCACTCTTCATTTTCATGGGAAGCTTTTCATGGATATATATTTTTTCTTTGCCCTGTTATCTAGCACCTAAAAATAACTTGCTTGCAAGAATGACAAAACAAATTCTACAAATAAATAATAAAATCTACTGCTGTGAATATGTCACTTCAGGCAAAAGCAGTTGCTTATGCTGGCAGGAATGTTTCTCCTATATCTTTAAACAACTTTGTTATTCAATAAGATAAGGTTTAATTATTTAAGAGACAAAGAGATGTGCTTTTAGTATTTACATTGACCCACTCTTTACTCCTCTTAGAGTATTTGTTTATATTACAGCTGCAAGTACTTGCAAAAGCCCATGTGGCTGGGAAACTCTTTTTGTTTATGAAAACAGCAGCTCCTCGCTGCTGCAAGCTCTCACACTTTCCCTGCTGGGATCCCAAGCTAACGTGTATTGCCAGCAGGCACCACTCAGCTCATGGGGACCTGCTGTCACCAAAAGATTTTTTTCCCTCACATGTCTTTCCTTTTTGCTGCAGAATTTGAGGTGACTGATGCTTGGAGAAAAGCACTCTGCTGGGAGTCCTCGTGCAGCAGCCTGGTGTGTCCTGTGCCCATCTTGTGCTCAGACTGGTGTCCTTCAGACCACCAGTGTTGGTCACTCCTCTCCTCTGCACCAAGCACCTCCCTGTGGCCAGTGGAATTTCACCTTTCTTTCACAGAGCCCAAATAACTCTTGTAACCTGTCTGTCCTTGGTGTTAGTGCAGTAAACATGTTGATTACACGTGGTGTGAGCTCCATGCGTTGGCAGTACCCACAGGCAGGGCACAGAGGACATGGCTGGGCTCGTTGCTGGAATTGCCCTCCCTGCCTGCTCTATAAATGAACCAGTTAATGCTGCACGATGGTGCTTATGTCTCCCTGTCGAGCAAAAACTTGAGCAAGTAGAAGAGAGTGTGAGAGGTAGGAGGAAGACAAGGAAATGGCAAATTGAGTGTGGACAAAACAAATCTACTGTTTTCTCCTGAGTTTCTGGTTATCCTAAAAGCTGTCAAAAGCTCAATTCCTTATCTGCTACTTAAATGATTCTCAGTTATTGGGATGTTTACAAGCATGGGATTTTTTTTCCCTTATCTTTTCAAAATAAAAGTTTTACTGAGATGGAAGGTGCAGATTTGAGGGAGCAAGGAGAGGTGTTATTTCATGTCTTTAGTACGGTCTTTACGCTACATCTCTTAATTTAGTCTTTATTGCATGGGCAAGGTAAATACCAATGTGGTTTTGCACAGGGCAGATTCTCAAGGAAAGTGGCGAAAGCACCATTGCTTAAATGATTTAAGAAAAGTAGATGAAGACCTTGAAATATTTAGGGCAGACAGACTTTATAAGCTGTTTTGGCCAGAATAGCTTGTTGAGATACACAAATTGAATATTCCACTGTCTTTTTCAGACAAGTTGGCTTGCATTTAAAGATGTCTTTTGAGTTGTATAGAAACCGTTAGTAAAATGTTGTGTTCTTTAGAATATCCTAATATTTCTGAAAATTGTAGTAATTCTGAGATCTCTGGATTATTACCATCCGCAGGAAGCCCCGTGGAACACACATGAATTTATTTGCTCAAATTTCCTCAAAGCACTGACACAGTTTTATTGCTGCACATCGTCGTTTCCTCTGCTAGAGACGAGTAAACAGTGTGTGATCTGAGGCTTATTTAAGGACAGTGAAGTGCATCTTTCTCAGAGCATACCAGTCAGAGTAGCATCACAGAGAAATATTTCAGGAGCTTGAGCTGATATCACCATGTGTGAATAACATTCTCTCAGGGGCAATATATAGAGCTATCATTATACAGTAAATCCATGTGTGTGTTGGGCTGTGTGGGTGTAACCTTCTGCTTTCATAACTCTGGCATTTCCAGTGAGAGCAGCAAGTTTTTTCTCGTGTCAGCTGCAGGATCAGCTTATTTGGGATAGAAGCAGAAGGAGCTCTTTTGAGGGGGTGTGGGGTTTTTTGGTTGGTTGATTAGGGGTTTTTTTGCCTTGCCTTCAGTGTGTTTACTGTAAGAGTACCCTATACATTGTAACATGATCAAGTGCTTTAACCTTGGACTGGGATATAGCTCGTCCTACATGTTGCACGTGTAAGAAAAAGAAAGAAAAAAAAAATAGATTGTTCTATTCTGAATGTGTAATTGGAGTTTCCAGTTTTGCCTTAGACTGAAGTGCTTATTCAAACCGTTTATCAAAAATAACAACAAATTAAATGAACTTTTAGCTATATTTTCTCAGGAACTTCTTCAGACATTCTGTACATGAAAAATGAAAGTAGCTTTCTGCTTGAGATTGAGGCTTTGTGGAGAGAAAATGGAGTTGAGCTTTGTGCTTAGCAGTTGCATGTTCCCTTGCCAGGAAGATGCTGCTCTTTTCAGGTGCAGCATCACCACTGGTTTCAGAAGCCGTAGGAAGTTAAGTTTCTTCATCTAAGTGAGGAGAGGATTTTGCAAGAGAGATGGTAGTTAATCGGAAGGATTGTTTATCTGAGGCTTGAGAAAGCTGAGCATCTTCTCTTGCAGTTAAGTCGGCAGAAGCTACGATGATTCCAGTACTTGTGAGCCCATAGGAGTTCATACATTCCTGCTTCTCCAAGTGTCCGTTCCAGGTCCCTGTGTCAGTAATGATTCACAGTGATTCAGGGCTGCCATCAGATGCTTCCTCTGTGCCCTTCAGTGTGTCAGGAACTGCAGCAGCTTATAGGGAAGATGCTTTGTACTCGCACAGAAGGACCCAGGTTTGAGGAATATGGTCTGAAAGTGCTCAGCATTACTGAAGTACTGCTGAAATCTTTGGATTTGTAAAAGAATGTTTCTGCTAGCTATCCAAAAATCTAGATATTTTAATCTGTTGATATCTGCTAAATTGAGGACTTAGTCTTAGTGAAAGAACCAGTGCTGTGTATAACGGCCTTTTTTTCCCTGCTCTGACTTGCTTGGCAATTCTTCACCAGGTGCCTGTAACAGCCTTTGCTTTACTGCTCAAGCAGTGTGTACCCAGACTCTTTATTCCATTCCAAATCACCGTTTTGTTAATGATAAATATGCAGCCAAAGATTCTTTTATATCGTGACAGGGGAGTCCCTATAGTGTATCTGCAGGGACAGCATTCAAAGTGGCCAGTCTTCCCAAGTTAGTTTTAAGAGATGCTGTGCTCTCAGGACAATAGCTAATTTAGTCTAGCGGAGAGTTAAATATTTTTTTCCCCTTGTTTTTTTTTTTTTTTTTTTTTCCTCAAGGAACAGAATATGCGCATCAAAATGTTGGGATTCAGAAGAGTTTGAAATTCCTGCCTTATTTTTTTTCCCCCTCACAGACTGAATGTGTTGGTGTCCAGAGTGTGTGTCAGGGCCATGTCTGCTGTTTGATGCAAGTTTTGGTGCCCTTTCAGGAGTGCTGAGTCATTGTCAGCACTGGTCACGTGCGTGGCAGTGTGCACTGAATATGTTTAAGGACATCAGATAATTTGGATCACCATTCAGAGCAATGTTCTCAGCAGTCCATAAAGAATTAGATTCCCCTGCCTTACGTATTAACAAAAAGAAAAAGGGGAGAGAAAAAAAAAAAAAAAAAAAAGCTTCTAAGTCTGTATGTTTTGATCTTACCAGACCCTGGTTCTATTAACAGCACTGCAGCCCCAGAATTCTCTGAACCGCTTCCCTTTGAACCTGAAAATTTGTGATGAATCACGGAAATCAGTGCTCTCTTTTTGT
Organism: Crypturellus tataupa; assembly: GCA_034781795.1. Lineage (NCBI taxonomy): Eukaryota > Metazoa > Chordata > Aves > Tinamiformes > Tinamidae > Crypturellus > Crypturellus tataupa. The sequence goes on from JAWLRI010001026.1 coordinate 1,067,559, forward strand.
CTTAATGAGTACAGCTGTGCAAAGGCTGTAGCCGTCTCCACCAAGATTTCTTCCTTGTCCAAAACCCCAGGTTTCCAAAGTGTGGCTGCCGGTGAGTCAGGCATGTTGGACTAGTCTCTTAGTGACTTGGAACGGGAGCTGCATCGCTCTAATAATGCCCTTCCTTGCACGAGCACTAGTGTTTAGCAGCATTAGTTGAGGAATACTGTTCCCTTAAACACCCTGGAAGAGGCAGGATAAAGAGTTGGCCAGTTTGTCTGTTCCTGCCTTAGGACCGATGCAGACTTGCGGACTGTTTAAATAACCTCGTTCTGGAATAAGTAAGTTGCTGACTGAAAAATATTAAGCGAAAACTTAAATTACATTTTAGGGAAAAGCATTTGATGCCCTTTTATCCATGCAGTGCACTTGGAAGTGAATGGCTCCGACTAATTAAAATCTTGAAAACAGCCTGGTTAAACACATTGAACTCAGAGGTTTTCACCATCTTTGAAAAATTACCCTCTTTTCTGTTACAGAAGGGAATTTCCTTTCTACTATATTCCTCTAGGCAGGTCCTGTAGAGAAACAAATTATCTGCACCCAGCACTACAGTTGAGGTATTTATTTTTAAAATTTAAGTAATGGGATGTAAGTAACTTTTGGAGGTCTGACTGTTCTAGCTAATCCAGTATGTGCTATTGCTAGTCCCTTGGGCTAATTGAATTTGGTCTCCTTAGACTGATCAGGTGTCTTCATTGTGTCATAGATCTTGAAAAGCAGAAATTTGCATAGTTCTTGATGATTTAAAAGCTCTTACTGCATTCCTACCCTCAGTGTCTGTGAGCTAGGGGATTGTTACAGCTCTAATTCTGCACGTAGAGAAGCTTGAGCAAATTCCTTGTACTTCTCTAGATTTTTCTCTCTCCACATCTCTATGAAAGAAAATTCATGATTTCATCTTCCCGTTTTCTGTGGTCATTCCTATGAGACTGAAAGGACATTGTGTGATCAAGTAACTGCAGTAGGGCTGATGCTCTTTTTTCAGCATCTGCTTTGAATAAGCTGGCACTTCAAAGGATACACAGTTGGCCTCATTTCAGAGATACTTGCTTCAAAGCTAGGCAGCTAGTGAAGACCTTCCAAAAACGCTGATGATTCTAAAAGGGGGAGAAACCCCTCAACTGCAATTCCTGGTTGATAAGTTACATGCTGTATCTTCTTCAGTAGAATCACGAAGTATGTGGTACAGTGACTTTTTAATAATGTATCAGAAAAAGAGAAATGCAGTTTCATCTTCTTGTCCAACAGATCATGCCTTTGATCAGTTCCCTAGGCAAATTCTTTGTCCAGAAACAAAGCATTATCAGGGAAAAAAATTCTCCATAAAACTGCAGAAGGCATTCTAATATATGCATTTAACTACAGACTTTTCTTCCAGAGCCATGGGCTCCTGTTAACAGAACTGTATGTGGTTTTAAGCCTAAATCAGAGATGAAACTCATGTTTTTTTTTTTCTTTTTTTTTTTTTCGCTCAAATTGGATCCCCAGTCCCAATTTTGTGTGGCACGTCACAAGTAAATACCGTAGTGTTGTCTTTCCTCCAGCTGAGTGTTGGTGAATTCACTAACCCGAAGTAGTGACAACTTGCCTACTGAGTACATTGGATGAGAGACGCAGCCTGTTTCCATGTAGGTGTCAGTTCCTCTGAACCAAATGCACTTGGTGTATCTTGCAGGTGGACGATGAGTGCTGGTGTGGTGTAGTTGGCAAGTTACAGACAGATCTTGCACCAGAATAGTGCAATGCTGAGGATACTTTTCTTTCCCTCTCCTCCTCATCCTCTGTGGTGTTTTTCATCGAGTGCTTCCAGTAGTAGCAGTAGGTTTATTCTAGCCTAGCTTTTCTATTATTTGAAAAGAGTCTTACAGTAATTTTTAGATTTGTTGAGGAGAGTTTTCTATTGCCTGTATGTCCCAGTACTGCAGTTGAGACTAAATTGTCTTTCTTGACATGTTCTGATGCATTGTAAACATTCTCAGCATGTTTCCTTGTTTTCTGAGATTACTGTAGCTACTGGGATTCAGAATGAATGGCAGTGTTTAATTCAGAAGTTCCATCATTTAATTAATATACCTTGCAAGTGGCAAATGTTCTCATTTCTCAGTGGGTAAAATGTTTTTAGAAAAGGGATGCTTTATACATATTTTCATCTTATTGAGAAGTTCATGTTCATAACTTTGAAAGGTGCCAGCAATTTGTAGTCGTTTGTGAGATTCAACTTGTACTACAATTTAATTTTTTTCAGACCCTCTTTGATTTCTTCTATAGATATGAAAGAGGAGTGAGAAACTGTATTGAACAAGTTGGACTAGCAAGCAATCAAATGAGAATGATGAAAAGAAGATATGTGGAAAGAATGTTTGTAGAAAACAGTGCAGTCATTGGATTTGTGCATGTGAAATTTCTGTAAAGCCAATATCAATTCACGAAGCGTGTTTGCTGTTGTTTTAGGATTGGCAATTTTGGCAGTCATATCTTACAATCCTTGAAACAAAGAGTCCTCCAGATGCTTGTCTATCTGTTCTCGTGTTCCATGATGACTTTGCTAAGCAGTTCAGAAGCATTTCATTGTCCTTTCTGCTTTGAGCATTTGTTCTATGAAATGTGATTCTTACAGTGATTTAAGCCAGGTGGTATTTGTCAGGGCATGAGTAAATGTGTCTTATGGTTATTGACCAGCTTTCTACCTTTCTAACAGAGCTTGAAGTAGCCCATGGTTTGTGAGCTTGTTTGAGCGCATCATGTCAAGAGATTGACTGAAGTTAAGATTTGCTATCTCCAAATTCTCCCTTATCTACCAGGCTCCTTGCAAAAGATAATAGATTGATTTGACCAAGTCTCCTTTTGGCAAACCCGTGATGGCTATTATTCATCTCGTGGCTATTTTCCAGGTGTTTACAAGCTGTCATTTTGATGTATTTGTTGCACAAATTAGCCTAGGGCGGAAGCTAAGCTGACTGGTCTGTAAATCTGTGACTCATCTTGGCTCTTCCAGCCTTCTCCCTTTTCTTCTTAAAGACAGGCACTTTCTTTTAAGAATTCTCCATCACAGAAGTTCCCTAAGAAAATGTTAGCCATGTTATTTCTGTCATCAAATAACAATGGAGAGGATGTTCTCTTGACAAGTATGAACGTGTTTGGCAGCAGTAGCTTCTCTCTAGGAGTGGTTAACACGTCAGGGATGGAGATGCTCCATGCCTGTCCTTAGATTTCAAAGGGGTCTTCAGCTGGACCAAATGGTAGTAAATGTGCACGATCGTCATGTCTCCGTTCTGTTGCTGACCTATCAGTCTCTATCACATACCACACAGTCCACATTATTTGCCATCTGTTTCATCTCTACCTTTTATCTTTTTCACCAATTAGAGGAGTTGGAGAATTGTTAGCAGGAGACTCAATTTGGTTATTGAAATTTAGGAGAGCACTAGTAGTCTCCTTAAATATCTCGGAAAGATCATATGGGAATTAGGTCACTTGGAACGTTTCCAGAAGATGCGGGAAGGCGAGAGTCTATACCGCTCCTCTCATTTTTTGTTCCCTCAAGTTAGCTACCTAGTTGCAGGTTATTTTCCCATTTCCATGAAGTCAGTGTAGAGGCATCTTTTCATTCACTCCATCCCAGTTTGATGTGAGTCATTTTTTCAGCAGGATCAACAATGTAAATAGAGGATTTCTAAGAGAACTGGAATTTTGCAATATATGAAATCTGTCTTATACTATTAGGACATATTAAAGGAATATTTTGAGAAGTGCAAACATAAAATTCTTTCCTCCTTGTGAATCTTTCGGGCTTCTGTCATCACATGCATTGGGTCTAAAATTTTATGTTCCAGTTTTACAAAACTCATTTTCCTATTTCTGAGAGAAAATATTCCACCCTGGGGCTTTCAGGGGGATTATGTTGTGCACAAAAGTCTGTTGCAGAACTTAAGGAATATTCCAGCTGTGCTTATCTTCAAGATGTTTTTTATCTTAGCTGTTTGCAGTCATTATTTTAAGGAGTTTGAATAGTGCATTAGACTTTACTTGGTATGTTTTTCCCTACTTCAAAAAAATGTGCATCTAAAATAGGAAGTTTTCTCAGTTGCCGGTGGTTGCGTTTTAGACTTCTCCTGGATTAAATTTACATTTCTCCCCTGTGGAACAGATGACCTCAGGTTCCACTGAAGAGACACTCTCATTCTTTAAATTAAATCACATTTATTGCTGAATTAAATAAATTTGCACCAAAGAGACTAAAATTCATAGGGAAAAGAAGGCCATGAAGAGGGTAAATGTGGCAAAAATTTAGAAAATGAATACCTTATCTCTTGCTTGAAAAGTTGCAATTATGCAGGAAGATAAAAGCTGCTGAATTTTCTAGCAGTAGAAATATTATGACAAATTAAATACTAAGGTTATCTTGGCACTGATATTCATTTTTTATACTAAGCATCTCTTTGTATTTCATCTGAGAAATACTTCCTTGCTTTATCAGTGCAAGCACAGATTTTGAAAGCATTTTTTCCCTAGCTGTCTGTTGATCAGAACATGCAATCTGACATACATTGATTACTGAACCTCTCATTTTTCTAATTCACAAAAAAAATCCACAAACACTTGATTTGCTTTCTCAGAAATATTCCTTGGTACAAAGCTCAGATGTATTTAAAAGGGAATTCATCACATGGATAAAAGAACACAAATAAATTAGTTATGCAAGAAGGCATATTATTCCAGCTCTGTATGGAAAGAGATTAAGAACAAGAGGCCAATACAGATATTCTCAGTTCTGTTCTTATCTGTAGACACTGGGACTTTTGCAGAAGTAAAGTTTCTTCTTTTTAACCATAAATGATTTTTGTCTTCGGAAATGGGTACACAGTGTTTTCACATCTCAACAGTGATAATGAAGAAGAGGGATTATTCCCTGCTACTTGCAGAGAATATTACTGCAGTCTATTACTATGAGCAGATATGTTGTAGAGAAACTTAGCTTATTGCTTTTGTGTCTTTTCATATGGTTCAGAAACAAATATCTTCATAGAGAAATTCATAATAGAAAATACCAACTTAAGTGGGAAAGGGGAACTCGCCTGGTTCAGCAGTATGAGCAGATGAAGGAAGGATGAACTCAGAGTACTCAGCACTGAGATGAGACTTCTCGGCAGAAGTCTCTGAGCAAGTTTATGTAGAGTAACGCCATATACAAAGCTAGTAGCATAACTGCTCAATACTTACAAGTCTTTTACAGCTGCAAAAGTTGTCTTCGCTATGCTAGACCTGCTGAAGTACTTGCTGGGATGCTGTAACAGAAAGTAGTGTGGATCATCTATTTGATTTCATCCTGGGTGTATCCGTATGTAATTCTCAAGTTTTGTAGAAAACAAGATATTTTGAGGCATGGGAGACAGAGTAAGTGAGGATATCCTCCTCTCCCCTATACACGTGTTAAAATAGATGTTGATAGAAGTATTGTTTTGCTTTTGATAGATTTTCAGTAACTTTTGGGTCAAGCATTCATTTAAGCTACATCGCTATAATCAATTCAGTAAAGCACACAAGTTGGCTTTTTTTTTCTCTTGGTTATTGGCTTCTAAGCATAGGAGTAAGAAACATAGATGCTTTAGGTGACTATGAAAAATACCTTGTATATGTTACAACAGCATCAGGACTTTGGCAGTTATTGGTTTTCTCACAGTAACTAGTGCTAAGATCCTATATGATTTTAGACCCTTGTAGCTCTCTAGAGTATTCACATCTGGTTGTTGACTGTGAAATTGCTCAAGAGGTTGAGTGTTTGAATAGTGTTTACCCCGATATTCTGAGGTTTTCTGTCTTGTTTGGTTTGTGTGTAGTGTTTTGTTATGTTTTTTTTCCAGAGTCACCATGCCAATAGCTGTCTGATTTGCCGGTGTTGAGGTTTGCTTAGCTTTCTGTAAAGCAGATGTATGTGCAGAACAGAGCGATATAAAACTCAGGAAACCGTAACCTTTTCAACTTTAAGACATTAAGAAATAATAAGCCAAAGCAGTATGCTTTTTATTACTGCACTTAGGGATGCATTTTGAGCAGGAAACCTGTTCTTGCAAAACCATTTCATAATAGCAAATGAAAATTGTTCTGCTGTCCTCTTAATAAGGCTGGTGTTCATCGTTTGGGCTACTGAAGCTAATTTGGTTATTTATAGTAATACATATGGGCATCCTGCTGCAGCAGTGCAAGAGGCAAAGCCGTAAGCAGTAGCTGTGCTCCCAGGTTGGGTACCAGGTAGAGGGGTGCAGTGCCCTGCGAGCGCTTTGGAAATGTTCCCTGCAAAACCCCAGTGTGACAAGGTGTCAGTTCTGACAGAGCAGTGGTGAGGATGGCATGGACTTGAATTCATAAAGGTCAGAATTGTCAACAGGAAGAGCTGCCTGTTGGCATGTCAGTAAGCACCCTTATTTAGTGTCTGTATGAAACTGCTGATACAGGCTAGCAAAAGTAGCATTCAGGGGAAATCTAGGTCTTGTGAAATGTTTAAATTTGTTTTAAAATGTTGTATAGGTTTCCAAAATAATTGAGCTTTAATTGCTTAAGTAAGGTAAACCAAGGCAAATTTTTCTGACATTTGAAAAATCTAGTGTTTGGAAGGGATTTGTTGGATTTTGGAATTAAAATAGCGCATTTTCTTCTTTCTTGCCAGTGAAAAGGCATGTCTCCATGGCGTGGGAGTATTGATGTGCAACTTGCCTTATACTTAGGTTTTAAATTGATGAGCAATTGACCTTGTAATGTAAAATAGCGCTCATAAAGTGACTGAAGAGTTTAATCTCTAGTGATCATGCAGAATATAACGTTCATAAATGGGTGAGTTGAAAGGGGTTGTCATAAAAAGGGTTTGTTAAAGGAGCTGACATGAAAGGCCTGAGAGTGCTGCACAGGTGAAAGTGCCACCTTTGCAAGTTGAACTGAGGTTGGTTTTATGCCTCTTTCTACATTCTGTAGTAATGAAAAAGTCAGATTTTTAGGGACAGATTCATACAGCCGTCTTTGTATCCTCACTCTTAATGGCTATTCTATCTATTCTTATACTTCTCTCCTTCTCTAATTCTCATGCTTACTACTTTAGTTCCCTTGTGCCCTTTCTCTTTTTAAGGCTGTCATTTCCACATCGTGTCCCAGTCTTCCTGCGTTAGAGCAGGTACCTACCCTACCATCCACTCACGTAGGAGTGAATTCTTACTCTGTTACCCACAGTCTGAAATGTCTTGGCTGCTTTGGCCTTGTCCAGCATTGGTTTTTGTCCTGCACTTCCATAGATGCTTTTGGGTCCCTTTGGTTGCCCTCTCTCTTGGATATTCTGTTTTCTGATCCATGTTTGTCACCTTTCTTCAGGCATTTCTTCACCATGAAAATACTTCACAGATTTGCGGGTGGGTTCATTTTGCACTGATGTGATCCCTAAGGCAGGCTATACTTGTGGATCAAGCAGACCTGATGCAGTCTAATTTGGAAGCATCTTTCTCCTCTGAGGCAGCATAACACAATGTATGAACTGAAATTTTCTGCCACAGTGAGTTTTCATCTGATGAATTTAGTGGTTTTGCACCACTAAGGTTGTTTGCAATATGTGGCATATTAAATAGATTCAAATTTTCTTTCTATAGTTCTGTGCTTTATGAAAATAAATGGTCATCCTTCTGACTCGTGTGGCTGCATATCTGCCTACCTGTTAGCCATCTTGCTTACTGTATAATCTCTTTGTGAAAACCAAGCACTAGAGAACTGTAAAAGAATTTTAAGGAAGAGGAAGAAAGTATTTTTCCTAACAAGTAGAAATACAATTTTTCCTTTGTTCTCAAGCTTTTTCTTTTTTTGACATAAAATATGTATATTTGTAAACCATAACATTCTTTTCATATGTAGTAAACCTTTCTTAATAGTACATCTGTGTTAGAAATCAAATGAAATATCTTTTCCAATAATATGGTATTTGGTATTTCCACCTATATGTCCTTCTTTCTAGAAGTTTTCACTTCCTTCTCCTCTGCCTTGCACTCCAGACAAATGTTGTTATTAAAAATATTTGTCAACTTCTCATATTCCCTCTTATTCTATCAAAAAAGAAATAAAACATGATAACATTTATTCAAAAGAGTTTCTTATCAAATCTTATAATAGATGGAGGTTAAAAAGAAATTGGTGTTTTGCCAAGTTTTTTACTTTTGCATATTTATTCCCCGATTTACCCTAAAGTTTCACATAGATTGTACTAAAAAAAATCATGCGAGATAGATATTGTTTTAATTCTATAAAAGTAAGTCTATCACCACTTATTGGTGGCTTAAATAGGATATGAAAAGCAGGTAAACACCTTGAATTATATCTAGGTAAAGCAAATAGTTTTATAGTGAAGGCAGGAAATATTTGGTGATATGTTACCTGTTGATAGAAACAAGATCACAACTCAAGAAGCTGAAGTTTATGTGTATTTTTCCCCAGTTTCCCTTGAAGAGATTTCCAAGCCTGTTGAATGTCAAAGTGGGGGTGCTGCTTATGTTGGCCTTCAAAATTTGCTTGTCTTGACTGGATTAAAATATGTGAAGATTATTGTCAGCAACACAAAACTGACATTTCAGGCCCTGAAACAGTATCAGTCTCACCCACGTAGTACAAAGACTACTTTGGGCCGTTATTATCTCACTCTTTATTATTTCCCATTATGGAAAGGTAATTGAGATTATTAGTGCAAGGGGACAGTTTGCTCTAATAGCTCTCAATTTTATGTTCTGCAATTTTCTTTTTCTTCCTCCCTGGCTTTCTCTCTTTTCAGTCCTTCTTAGTCTTTGATTCTTAAAGGTTTGTCTTGTGTGTATATGGATACTGAGGTATATGATTAAATTCAACAAAAAAAATGTAAATTCACAATATCATATCTTGAGCAATTAAATTCTTTCATACATATATGCACATGGGTGTGTTAGAGTTAATTATGTGCTGATACAGTGAAAATCCACTAATGTGAAAAGAGAATGTGAGGTATAGTAGAGACTTCTAATTATTTGTACAGTTCCTTTTAGAAAGCACTCTGATGAATCACTATTAATTTTCCCTCATTTTCGGATATGGTACATGGCTGTGCGCGGAGTCTGCCGTGGCACCAGGGCAGACTGTGTTGAGCAGTTTTCTGGCTGGAAGCAGCAAAGCTGGCGCTGTCCAGCAGCACCGAGCGGTGGAAACCACGGGTGTTCTCAGGAGCCCCGGAGTGGTGCAGAAAATTAATTAGGGGACATGTCTGCCTTGCAGTTGGCATTATTGTGAAGTGGCTTTGCTTCTGAGAAGAGCAATCCTCTTAGCCCAGAGCTATTTGCAAAACTTGACCTTGGGGAAGGAAGTGGGGTTTGCATGTCCAGTTATTTGCCCCAGTGACATGACTTGCAGGAATGTGGGCATGGTAAATACTGCAAATGTGTAGGAAACTCTTATATTTTCGCGAATACAAATAGGATGATGCATCCCCAAGTGGTTCAAAAGTTTTCAGTGTAAACTGGCCCACCAAGATACTCAAAAGAGCTGCTGCTTTCTCCATGAGGTGAGAAGGTCGGTGACAGGCTTGGATTTGGCTTTTTTAAATTAGAAGAACATAGCAGTTTTGTTGGAAGTTTTCTGCTTACACAGAGAAACTTCACCATAGAATTTTCACTGAATAAATAGAGGACGAATTTTCTTGACTGGGAAAATTGACTTTACTCTGCATTTAATACAGAGACTACTTAAGAAGTTTAAAAGTGGAAGGGAATATACATGGTAATTACTACTTGTATGGCTGGGAATATTTATTTTGCCTCTTTGCCTGATGCATAGTTCATCTTCCAAGATGCATGAAATTCTATGAAATGTTTATTTGTTTTATCTAGTAATTTCTTCAACTCCTGCTATGACCTGCAGCAGTGTTCAGTATGGTGGTTGGCATTGCTGCTCAGGATAGAGTAAGTAGCCTGGTGGGATTGTGCTGGAAATGGTACCATACCAAATCTGTTGGACTGGAAATGTTTCACTGTGGTGTCCTCATCGTCAGTCCAGCTCAACATTCATAAATGTAACCAGCATTAATGTTCTCACTGGGATTTTACAGTAGGAATCTATTGAGCGCCTAGCTGCCCAGCTTGGGCTGCATTCTCTGTAAGAACCAAGTGTGAGGTTTGTTTCTCCTGTACGTATTAAAAACCATTAGAAAACATTAAATAGTTTGAGGGTGGGACAGTGAAGCATGTGCTGAAGAGAATGTATCTGGTTAGAACTGCTTCAAGTTTTCCAGTGGGAATTATAAAAATATGACTTGATTTGTGCAATTAAAAAAATGACCATAGATCTGGGATATGCCTACCATGTTTTCTTAAAAGAAAATAAAACACTCAGAAAAACCACCTCCAAAACCACAGCAACCAAAGCCCTTTTGTGTCTGGTGCATTTTGGTGAAGTGCAAGTCACAGTCCCTCTGCCACTTGCAGTGTGATGACAGGAGCCTTATTGCTGTTTCATCTTAAAATGTCACTGCTTCACAGAGAGAAGAATAAAAATTGGTTTGTCTTCTCGGTATTGGTTTTGTATTTGCAGTGCTCTGGCTTCTGTTTGTTGTAATAACTGTAGTTTCTAAGTAGTCAGCATTAGCCAAAGGTGATTCTGCAGAGTTTTTATTTGGTTCAGCTGAAAAAATTCACTGCCATTTGAACTGGTTCTGTGGAAGAACTGCAAGTTCTTCTGCTGTAAAGGTGCCCCTACTGAGGGATGTTCAAGAGTATCATGAAGGGTTGGGGAGAGCAGGCTCGAGTCCTCTCAAAGTGGAGGCTGGGTGCTGAGCATCATCTGAGAAAGGCAGAAGACAGGGATTGTGCCTAAGGGATTTGCTTAGCAAGGGTTCACTTAAGGACTGCAGATCTCTTGGATAGCAAGGGAAGCCAGCAGAAAAAGAGGTCAAAATGTTTCAGAAGGTAAGGATTTGTTGAAAACTTAAAAGAACAGAGTATTTTGTTGCAAGAGGAAATAGGAGATGCTTCTCTCTTCAGATCACATGTTGTATGTTACAGTCTTAGATGGAGGGAATTAATTCATCTGAGATATCGGAGGTTGTTAACTATAGCACTTCTTAGAATGTTTGCAGAAGAATAGAGAGGCCTGAAACAACCCTTACACTTTATTCCTATAATAGCTGCATCAGAGAAAGGAAAAATATAAACAAAAATTGTAAATTAAAATGTTGAAATTAACATTCCTTTGACTGTCCTTAAAAAAAGTTTCATCCTGTTTGATCCTAAGACCTTTACTTTAGAGTAACTAAGCTATGTACAAGACTCGCTTTCCATTAGTGCAGCCTCTGAGTAAAAAATAGCACGTTCTTACAAGAACTACATCTAAGATAGTAGCTTCTCCTCATTTGTCTTAAGGGCCGTTTTTCACAGCTCATACAGAGAAGAGGTATGCGGTTGTGTATTACACACATACAGAAATGGTTTATAGTCTTATGCAGGTTTATACTGTGTTGTTTGTGTGGAGTCTTGGCACGAAGAGTCTCAAGCACATGGGTAGCGCAGCGCGGGAGTCACCGCGGTCCCTGTGCCTGTCTTTTTCTTAGCCAGCGCCAGTACTTAATATTGGAAGGGCACTGAGTGATTGAGAGGCTTGATGGCTACAAGTAGGGAGCCGAGCACGATAAAAGCTTGGCTGTGCAGAGATCTTTAAACGTTGTTGGAAGACTTCTGAATATTGTATTCCCTATTAAAAGTATCAGAAGCTATTGGAAGTTTTACCTTCCCTGCTTTGGGAGCAATAATAGGTTCCTGGTAAAACTCTTAATGCATTGGCATTTTTAAAGGCAGTAGAATTGTATTTTACATTAAAAGTACGACTGGAAGACATTTGAGATTTAAGCAGTTCCAGGAGAGGAGAAAACTTACCAAAAAGACCATCCGATAACTCAATTTGTCCAACTTAAAACACAGTTGATGAGTTTTGCATATACCATCCAGGACACAGTCCTGGATTCACTGCCATGAATACAGAATTCCAGTGTGATACAGTGACTCTTTGTAGACTTGATTCATGAATACGAGGTGTGCTTTTGCTCCCTCTAATTCTTCATTGTGTTGTCAGCCTTGCTACCTCCTGTCCCTGTTATCTGGGGGGAAAGGTTTTCTATATCCCATCCAGTTCTACTCTGAATTTTGTCTTCATTCCAAATTGCACTGTCCCTAATCTTTCACCTGGACCGTGTAAGAGGAATTTGTATACTACATCACGCCTTTTCTTTTGCATACTGAGCACAGCCCATCTTCTATTTCACCAGTCTCTCTGCTTTCTGCAGATGCAGTGTTTCTTTCTGAGTGCCTAGGAGATGTAAGAAGATGGAACTTACTGGTGTCCTCACTGAAAAAGAAAAGGTGCATCTTTATGGTATTAGCCTTCTCAATCCCATTTTGATCTTAATTTATTAACCCCCATAGCATCACTCATTCTATCTGTGGAAGGTATGTTAAGGTCTGGAGAGATGCTGTGCTTGGGGTGGGTGGAGAATCAGTCACTGAAAAGATGAGAGAAGGTCATCCCAGAAATAAGTGCTAAGTTGAGAAAGAGCATAAAAACATTGTGCTGTCTACATTTCATAATTATGAGATCATAATTCCTCTCTATGTGTTACTTAATATGTGTTTTTTAATAAAGAAATACATACATATGTGTAAAACTATCAGTTAGCTATTCCGGTAAGGAATATTCATTAGGGTGCCCAAGTCATATATTATACAGAAATTTGTTCAAAATACACTGTTTGCTTCAAAAGCTGACCTTCAACTTCTGAGAATGTATGATAGGGAATATTGGGAGGTATCATTATTTTATCTTCTAACAAGCAGAATGATTACAGCTTTTAATGCAATTTAGGTGCTTCTGTAATTTCCTTCTAGTGAAAGAAGAGAACAAATACACAACTAATCACAAGTTTCCAAATTATTGTCTTTAGGGTACAATTTAGATAAGAACCTTGAAGGTTGGAATTCAGAGCGTAATGAGTTGGGGCTGGAAATTTTTACTAGGCTCACTGCAGTAGAATATACTTGTTACTTCCTCTCTTGGTCATTTTGAGGAATACAGTAATGAAAATGTATTTCTTCTATGTTTTATCTTTTTATATCTATGCGTATGAATAGTGACAAGTGTAACGCATGCTTTTTTCCTGCCTTTAACTTGGCATCCCAAACACAGTTTCTGTGCTGGGAGAAGTGTGGTGGAAAACCAATTTTCTCTATAGGAATTGTCTTGCCTTTTGTCCTCCTCCTTTTTTAGACATTGCAGAGGATTAATTCCATCAAAGAGGATCGCCAGTGCAGAACTGGATCAACCAACATAAAATTTAGGCTCTCCTTTTGACACTGGAATGATTCCTATCCTTTTATAATATATTTTTAAAACATACAAAGAAGTGAGACTTCCTCTGTTTCATGCTAACTGTTCAAAGTAGAGACAAACTGTCCTAGGTAGTCTGTTTAATTCTTACCCTAAATCACTCTCAACCCAAATATATCTTCTTTAAAGAGACAAAGGTGTACTAAACCTGAAAAGATGTTTTATTTAGATGAAGCTCATTTTTCTCTGATTTAATTTGGCTTACAACTTGTAATAAATAGTAATTTTATGTTTTCATAGTTGTGAAGGATAACACTAGATCAGCCCTTTGTAGAATCCAGAAACAAGTCAGGCTGGACACAGCCCCAGCGATTGCGGGCATTTGCTTTCTCAGTCCAGTGTTATTCAGTGGACAGTGCTCTGCACGTATCACTGTTTACAGCAGTGACTATTTTAGAAAAAAATGTATTAACCTAGTCATCCAGAAGTAGTTTTATGACTATTCAAGACCCTTCTGAAGGGATGCTGCTAAATGAGCAACCTGAGTATAAGATGCAGTGAAGGAAAATTTGGAAAACAATTTCCAGTTAGTTTCTACTGGGTAGTTAACGTTATCTCCTTTCTTTAAGCTCACTCAATTGCACAATTAAAAACAAAAAAAAAAAAAAAAAAAAAAGTATGAGAAGCTCCTTTTTTTACAGTAACTGGGATCACAGTGTACCATGACAGCGAAGAGACTAGTTGTTGTGAAAAGTTGGATTATGGCTGTGTTACTAAAAACAAAATACTGTGTGGTGAAATGGCTGTGTATATAGTATATGCTGTTAAAATTCTCATATAGCGTGTCCATAAATATTACACTGTTAATCAGTTAACTGAAACTAGTTTTGTCTGTCCTTTCTTGGGACTGCGTTTTAGGTTTTCCTTTGAAATTCCTCTCTACCTGCCCAGTAACTTGTACCTTAATAGACTCTCTAAGTACATGTATATTTGCTTGATCTGTTTCAGTTTTAAACACTGGAAGGACAATTTGATATATAAACAATATTTTTTCAGACAACTTGTTTACATATGAAAGCTATTGAAAGTAATAACTCCTGTTGGGGGAATTCACAGCAGTGGAATCACCCTTGCAAAAAGGGCACGTGTTGATTGAAAGGTCTTTATGTTCTGAAGAGAAATTTGAATTTACCTATGTTCCTTATTTAGTGTAAAAATGTAATAGTAATAAATGTCATGCAGTTGAAGCTTAGTAGTACGCTTGTTAGGATATGTTTAAAATGAGACTACATATGATATCAGTCAACATAATTTTATCTGTAACCTCCCTTTTATGATAATTCCTAAACAGTTTCTTCCGTTCTGTCCTACTTTCACATTGAATTTAATGACACCAGTGCTACTTGGAGGAAAATTTAAAACCCTTCTACCAGAATTTGTGGTGAAGCAAAGGTGTTATTTTTTCATCATGGAATAAAGCCTTGATGAGGTGATGATGTACAAATGTAAGACTATAACAGCTATTTGAAAAAGAAGGTACATTTACTGTTACATCAGGTAGTGATAATGACAGTCTTCTACGTACTTCAGGGGAGTTCATTACTACAAAAATCAGAAGCTCTTTTTAGAGCACTTTGAAATTCATAGGAAGATACATTTGTTATATAGAATAAATGAAGGAGAGATGGTCAGGACTGGTTGGGTGTTTGGTTGTCTAACTGTGCAGCAGCCAGCTGTGGAGTTGTCTTAAAATTCAGAGCCACATTGAGACTGCAGTTTCCTGCACGTCATTTTGCCCTATCAGGGGTTTTGCTTTATATTTTACATCATATGGATTTTAAGGCTCTAGTAGATCCTCTACTCATGAATATCCCTTTTGTCCTCATCTGTTAGGAGATAAGGTGAGAAAGTTCATAGCCTGGTTGTCCTTTCAGTCTTTTACAAAATGCCAGATGTCTCTCATACCTAAACTGCATTCCTCCTGTTTTCTGTTATTTGATGCACACGTTGATCCATAGTTCTCCTTGTTGTCCCAGGACAGATTTTAGTTAATGTTATGGAGCTGCAGAAGACAAAAACTACTCAGATGGGGCTGAGATGGTAACGCTGGAACATTGTAAGAACTTGTTGGAAAGAGTAGGAAAGAACATACTGGCAAGAGAGAAGGTGTGGTAAAGGGAACAAATGGTCAAATGGGATTATTTGAAAGCTAAAGAAAGCTAAATCTAAGGAAAGGCAATTCCGAGTTTCAAGGTGATGATTACTGGGTATGAAAACCAAGGTGATGTGTTGTTTTTGTTGGCTATATTTTTATCTACTATAAAGTTGTTATTTTGTGTCTTCTATAAAATACTTTAAAAGAAGGAAGTACTACATGAATTAAGTCAGGGATATACAGGAGAAACACTTGCTTGGTAGGGTGCCTAGAAAAATAGGACTAACTAGATCTTACGTCGATTATTTTGTGCTACAAAAATACCCACTCTCTTCCCTTCAGAGAGCTTCAGTTCTTTTATTGTGTTGCTAAACCCTAAAAAGAAAAGGGGAAACTAGTTGTCTTCATTTTAAGAAATCAGAGTACAGAAATATAAAGCTGTTAAGGTGTGTGTTTTTTTTTTTTTTAATTGCTTGTTTGTTGTCTTGTAGCTATGTCAAATTTAGGTATCTTTTGAGGAGAAACTTCTGTAAATAACGTGTGGTTTGTGCAATGCGACAGAGCAGCCACTAGCTTTGTTTAGAGTTAGAAAGTGTTCTTTAAAGAGAAAATGATTACACTTTTGATTCTCTTTGTGAAAGTGGAGTTTTATAATGAACTCTATAACCATATTGCTAAAGTGTAACCTCGGGATCTTCTTTTGTGTTTTGGATCACGTGGTGGGAGAGCGAAGACCCAAAATAGCTCATGACCTCCAGCCAGTGCCCGTGAACGCTGCCACTGGATTAGCGCTGCGAAAGCCAAGTGGAGCAGGAGGGAACCAGCTGTCAGTCAGCGCTGCTCTTGGAGGTGCTAAGCACAGACCCTGTAGCCAGGCGAAAAACCTCTTGCACTGACTGCTCTAGGCACGAATGGGGGTCTCGTATATTTAAATTCCAAATTCTGTGACCTCTGTAAATATTTAAGACAATTTTAGAAGAATTGCAGTCAGCGTTATCCAACTCATGCTCTGCAGTGCTGGCAGAGCTCTGTCCAAGGCACTCCATCTAATTTGTACTAGTCCTGGTGTCTGTTATGCTCTGCTAGAGCTGTGTGTGGTTGGGTATGCTGGGGGATAAAAGAATGTATGTTCGGAACATTTGTGTTAAATAGTTTTCAGTTGGTAGAAGCCAAGTGTTGTAAATGTGAATGCATATAAAATATTGCAGATGGGAAAAAGTCAAAAGTAAGGAAAAATGTATCTTGGCCATGGACTAGGTAGTTGCCTGTTGAAGTATGTACTTGGGGCTTATCTGGCAACACGGAGATCTGAGATGGCGCCACGTTCCTGTGCAGAAAGAGGCTTTTCCTTGTGTCGAGCAGCAGCTCTGCTGCCCTTCCCGGGTGTTAGCGCCGGTCGAGGTCGTCTCTGCCTTTAGTGCATCAAGAGCTCAGGCAGTACCCGTCGTGCTTTGGGCTTATTCTGACTTGCTTTTTCCCCCCAAATGTACCTTGTGACTCCCAGAAATCCACTTTAGGAGTGGAAGATTTGATTCGAAGTGTAGTTTGTGCATCACTGGGTGCAGCTGACCTCTGCAAGTTGATTCATGTTGGTCTGTTCACCGCGTGGAAAGATGTTACCATGTGGGTGACACTCAGGTAATTTGCACCAGTTTTATTAATACTGAGTTGCAGAACTTGAGGTAAAGATGAGGAAAAGGGAAAAGATTTTCTAGTTTTAGTAACTGGGAAAATAGTTATCATGAAAAAGGAAGGGAATAGAAGTAAATAATATGAGGATAAAGAATAAATCCTTGACTGACCAAGAGATGATCAGTTGTTTAAAATGTTGGTTCTTACAAATAGAATTTGTGATGCTGTGTATAGGATCAACTCTATTTCAAGAGAATGGAATTGGGAACATGTCAGTGGAAAGGGATTCTCAGACTGTGAAAGGTTGGAGGATAATGCTGAGAGTGGAAAGATGAGTTCCAGCTTCTAGAGCATATTTGAGAGTGCTGCAACATTTCACTTTATGGAGGCTAAAGAGGAGTCCCCTTGTCAGAGTAGGAATGAAGCAGTGTTTTCTAAACTACAGTTTTAATATTTGAAAAATAATTTCCATATACTTTCAATTGTGGCATTGAGAAACTTAATTTGTCTTTGTTCGGCATGTGTTGATCCTGCTGGTTTCAGCCAGTCTTTCAACGACTGAAATTCTTTTTTTTTTAAATAAGAAAAACAATACAAATTGCTTACTGAGCATATAGAAAGAGTTAAAATCCAATGTTGGGATATCAGATATGTGTCCAAGTCCAGCTATCTTTTGGGGGATGCAAAAAATAGCCTGAAAAGTAAGAGGAGATGGGAGGGAAAATTACTTTGTATACCACAGTGCTTGAGTTTTTAATACTTCATAATTACATTTGGATCTGCTGTATAATTGAGGGAAATAGAATGTAAAGTATAAAACTGATTTAAAATATGCATGAATATAGATAGGCTGATTGAACGTCATCAGCATTCAGCAGCCTTTTATTTCTTACAGTAACTTCTTGATTTAGTGACTTAGCAACTTTTAAATGCTTAGGAGATTTAATTCAGTTATCACAGGAACTTACACAAAAAGAGTTTGCATAACTTTTTTCTCTGTGGTGAAGTTAGCTGCAGTAAATAAATAATTTCAGGTCACACTAGTACCGCATTATGTAGGTGAACCAGAAGTTAAGTAGAATGGGATTTTATAGATGTTTGGGAAATTTATAACATGGGTTAGTAGTGGTCATCCTAAATGAGGCACATGGATTGATTAGATATACCAGGTGAGAGTAGGAATTCAGAGCGGCATAGAGCTAGAAGAGGATGCGAAAAAGGCAGAACTGGAACAAATAGAAACAGGAGGAAAAAAAAGTTAGTGATACAATAATAATGAAAAAAACTCTATATGTGAATGCTTAGAGTAAAGGAATAGTGTTTTTTGGTAACAACAAGCATTCTTTTAACCCCATAGTCTGTCTATATTATTACAAATTATATGGGCTGCCCAAGAATATCAAAGTTGAGTACTGAGAGTTACAAAGTTGAGTACCAGCCATTTCTGGTCAAAAGATTTCCTGAATAAGAGGTCCCTCATTTTGCATAATATCAGTGGACTTGTGTGAGCTGGTAGAATCCTTCCTGGACTTGATACCTTTGTTTATTTTCAAGCTATAGTTCCTTATGGTTTTTTTCTCCTTAATTGGAGAGTTGTCTAGTCTGCTCATTTTTATTGCTCTTTTACATAGCTTTTTTAATTCAGCAACCATTCTGATGGAATAATCAAAACTGCATGTAGTTTATGTGACAATAGCACAGTGTGGGTTTTAGCAGTGGTATAATGAATGTTTCTGTTCTCTTTTTCATTATTTTATTTCTTAATTTTATTATTTTTAAAAATTTATCTTTTTTTTGGCTATATTGTGGCATTAAGCATTAGTTTTGCTTTTTATATGTATATTGATTTCAATATTCCCTTATCAAGTAATAGTACCTGTGTATTTCTTTGTTTTTAATGGAGAACCTGGATGGCTCTTATTTATTACCATCAGATGTCGTCTGGACGTTAAATTGTGGGTCACCTGATATTGCAAGAGACTACTGCAACTTTTCAGTTTGCTTTCCATTTGACTGCTCCCTCTAATTTTATATAACCATCATTTTACTGCTCATCCCCTTTTCTTATCATTTACCAATGTACTTCAGATCTCCAAGGATAAATTTTCTTCCACAGAAAAAAAAATGACCATTCTTTGCGTCTTTTAGTTAGACATCCCCACAAGGACTTTTCTCCCATCTCAGCTGGATTAGGAACCCTTGATGAGGGTATTATCAAAATCGTTTCCAAATCCCAAATAAAATGTATTGATAAGATCATATTTATTGCTCATCCTGCCTTTTCAGAGTGGTAACGGGTTTGTGATGCATTATTTCTCTTTGTATAATTTGTGTTAATCATATTTGTGACTATATCAGCTTTTATTCTAATTTTACACCAATTTGTGTGTTGTGTATAAATATAGAATTTCTCAGAGCCTCTTGGACCACTTCTTAAAAAAAACTGGTATCAAAGATAGCATCTCCTGTCCTTCAGATTCCCAAGCAATTGGAAGTGCTGGGTCACACACCATGGCTAGCAGCAGCAGGTCAGGGAGCAGCACTCAATTCACATCTGGCTGCTGGAGGAGTTGGACTTGCCTTGGTGCAAGCATTATCTTTACTTCTTCTTTTGTCCATGTATTCTAAGTGCTTTCTGCGGGCTCTTCAATTTGAGGGTGCTTTCTCAGACTTACCTACGTACAGAAAGGCTCTAGTATAGCAACTTTATTGAGTTTCTGCGAGCACAGCATTGCAAAATATCTGGTTAACTTTCTGTTGTGGCTTTGAGCCCTGGAGCGCTCCTATTACAACCTGATTGTCTATCAGTGCTGAGGCGGGCTGGCAAGCTCTGTGCTCCTGACATATCTGAAAAGCTTTTATTATTAGTTCTTAAGCCTTGAGCAGGTTGTTCCTGAAGAACTTTTTCTTTTCTTTCTTTTTTTTTTTTTTTTAAACCCATATTATTGTAGATTTGTATTTGACTCATCAGAGTTCCTTGGCTTTTCTATTTTGCTTGATGGGATTCTACTTCATCTTTAGAAGCTGTCTTTTTCTTTCTAAAAACCACCATTTTCTTGCTGCTTAAACTTTTAAATGACATCTTTTAAAATCATTTGGATGGGTTGCACACATTGCTCCAAGGTTCTGCTAGACTGTAAAAATATGCTTTAGTTGGCAGATTTTGTTTTCACGGCTCTTTTTCCCTGAAAAGTTAATGTTGAATGTGTGTTCCTCAGTGTTACTAGTGCGCATTGGATTCTGAACCGGATTTTGTGCACTACTAAGTCAAGTTCTCCCTTGTATATTTTTCTAAACAAGCAGCTCTAAGAAAGAGTTGTGAAGCAGATGTATGATTTATTTTCTGTGGACCTTACCTTGGCATGACCTTTATTTTCTAATGAGTTACCTGGTAACTTCACTGAGTTCTCTAACTTGAATCTGATTTGTTGCATGCTGTCAGCTCATGAAGTATTTTGATAAAGACATGAATAGGGTTGCGGATAAGTTGGCGTGTATATAACAGCATTGGTAAAGTCTTCTTACTGTGCTGATTTTCTGTTGAGTCCAGCACAGACCTTTGAAAGTGGCGATGCTCTTGAGGGCACACAGGAGTGTGCAGTGGAGACCAGCAGTGAGAGTTATCTGCATAAATAGGCATTAGCAGAACCAGGATCACATGACAGAACTCAGTATATCACATGAAACCTTTAATAACTTTCACTTAACAAATGTCTTTGTCCCCAAACATGCTGAAACTTCACATTTTCCTTCTGTTACTGCCAATTCAGTGCTCTTCATTCTTTGTGTGAGCTTTGGTCACCCACTGTGCTGCAAGTGGTACTCACTTCTTCCCTATAAGAACCCCTGCAAGATGAACTCATATGCAGTCTCTTCTAGATCTTTAATAATTTGAAGCTGATAATTATTTTTGCTTTTTTTTCCCACAAAGAAACAGAAAGATAACTACACCTCTCATCTATTTCCACTATGTGTCACTGTATGTGTCAGGAAGAGCAGCTTCCTGCAAGCTAAGAAAGCATTTCTGCTGGTTTTCTTCTTATGACTTCTTATTCCAATTTATGAAGTTACCTGTTGAGGAATTTTTATGATATCATCTGCCTCCTGCAGAGGCTACCACCTAAGCCTTGATTAGTTCATAGGAGATCAAACTCCCTAACAAGTTACTGTCAGTTGCAGTTTGAAGACTAGAACTAGGTCAGGTTTATTACCTACCTACATCAATCCTTTCATGTATGAAGGCAAGGACAAAATAAAAGGATTTTACAAAAAGAAAAATAAAAAAGGAAGGCAGGGCTGAAAGTCCAACTAACTAATATAAAAATTCTCACCTCAGGAGTGGGATGTCACTAATGATTTTTATGTTACCAGAACCAAAAGGCTGGAGTCACACAGTCTCCAGCCTTGTCTAACAGACCTTACACTATTACAGGAGGTTTTGGTCGCAAAGATAGCGTACAAGCAGAAACCTTCTACCATGTGGAAATGCAGGTCACCTCCAGGGAGGATCTTTCTGAAAAGTACCGGTTTGTGCTCCAAGGGGCCTCACTCGTTTGCACTCATCCCCTGCGACCGTCATGCCCACGGTTGGGACTGAAAGCACAAGCACAGCGAATCTTACAATTCTTCACAGTCTGAACTTCTGTTAGGGGCTTCATCAGTGATGTTGGGGTTTTCAGGCCATCGGCCAAACGGCGCTGAAACAGATGGACCAGCTCTGCTCTTCAAAAAGCACCCAGGGCAAGAAGCAACAGCTATCGTTACAGTCCCCACAGTTGCAAAGGAAAAGGTCTAATCACCCATAATTACACTAAATAACAAATTTTAAGTTACACATACAAGAATGCAAAACAGAAACTGTGAGGTAAACAGCACCTCCTATTTTAGTGGTAAAGTAATCCTCATTAATCCTACTGTTTAAGCCCACTAAGTTTTGGAATAAGCCACGATATTATGCACAGATATTAAAATATACTTCGCAAGTACAAGCATCTCAGGGGACAACATGAGTTAAACACATTCCTGGGTCACATCTCCTCTCATGTATCCTCTTTATTACTATCATTACTAATTAACGTACAAACTCAACATAAATTTTGCCAGCATTTGTGTGACCACCAGCCTGAATGGGAAACTCCTCTAGCATCAAAAGCAGAATGAGAGGGAGACAAAATATGGTCATACCAGTTTTGCCATCTATAATCTTAATACATCAAAAGCAACTTTTATAACAAAAATCAAAGAGACTAGATGCACACTACTAATCGTGCTGCTATTTTTGACAAACAGCTACAGTCTGAAGAATGTTTCTCCAATGAGGAAAAGTTATGGTTAAGTAACAAAAACATTTGAGTCGGAGTGATCAAATCAAACACAGAACACGTGTGCAAATCCAGCTGACAAAACTGGAGGACTAAACATTTTGTAAAGCACTTGTGCATCAAATTGTCATTTTCCAACTTCTTCCTTGAAAAGATAAATGTTTATTTTCAATCTGCCCTCTTGGGAGCCAACAAGACTCTTGTTGCTTAGAAAATGAAGCAGGCTTCAAAATAACTGCTGAAAGAAGCTGTTTAAAAAAACAAATGCAAAACCCTCATATGGTTTAAAAGGAAAATTTGTTTAGTAAAGCAGAACACCACCAGCATACCCTGCTCCTACCCCAGTACTGAAAGAGAAGCAAGAGAAGCTCTGAAAAGCCCAGAGGTGTTGGCCAGCCCTGCAGGCCCTTGTGGCCCCACGAGGCTTTCTGGCTTGCAGATCTCCCCGCTGCGCTGGGCAGGTTCCGTATCCGAAGGAGCGGGGATCTGGGCCGTGCTCTCCCTCCCCGGCGCTTCCACAGCCGCTCCAGATGGGCCACCCAGCCCTGCCGGCAGCCTTGCTCAGGACCACTAGATCCTTTTCTGTTCAAACATCATGCACTGAATACTGTGTCCAATGCCAGATAATAAGGGCAGATGGCTCTGCTCTGGTATCACTGCCATTTTTGGTGGAGTCCAAGGAGACTTGCTTTAGTAGAGCCCTGCAGTTGCTGCTGAACATTAATGAGTCTTCAGTGAGGATGACCTATTCAAAGTGGAAATCCTGCTATTTGACATGCTGTGCAAGTGGGCTAAATGCTGTAGTATCAGCCACAGAAGTTTAAAGGTCTAATGAGAAGGCAAAACATTATTAATTCAATATCCTTTGAAGTTTGAAAAGTATGACCACAGAGGTCTTGTGACCCCCCTTCCTCTCTCTTCTTTGGTTTCAGAATACCTAATTGTGAATGAATCCCTAACAACCTTTTCAACCATGCAAAAGTTTTGATAGAACTGAAGCACAAAAGACTACCAGCAGAATATCTCCTACAGCTGCATCTAAAGAACAGCAAATAAAAATGAAACCTTTGCATAAGTTTAAAATAGTAATCACAATCCAACAACTTCCTGCTGATATCCAATTACCAAATAATCAGCAAATGATGGAAACGTTGATATCTTGCTTAGGAGGAGATAGGTGCTACAGCAACGTATCTGTCACCCTCAAACCAATTCTCCATTTTTGAGGGTATGTGGGACATTTGTCATATGGGACAACTTGTCATTAGCAAGAAGTCGTGCTACTTAACAAACCCTGTCCCCTACTTAGCCAAAGAGAGAGGAACCCCAAGCACACAGTATCTGGTAGGACCAAATCCTTGCTTTACACTAAACAAGGACTAAAATAATTAAATAATTAAGGTTGAAAGGGAGTTCTGGAGGCACAAACTCCTGCACAAAGCAGGTTGAGCGGGACAAAGCCAAGTCCTCAGCTTGTTCACCCTCCAAGGAGGAACAGACCCAGTCAGCTTTCTAGAGCTGCTGTGGGCACAGAAACAGGCTCAGCACAAACAGGCAGGAGGATGGGACTGGAGGGGACTGCGAGTTTGATGGTGACTGCGCTCAGGCCTGTCTTTTTCTGATGCAGGGGGGAAAAAAAGGCTCTGAATGACAGGAAATGGAGTCGAGACATAGTCATAAAGGGCTCGCATGTGGGAGCGAGAGCATTTCTGATTCTTTACCATTTTGCCTGAGGAATGGAGAGGATGCAGAGCCAGCGCTCTGCCCGCCTGGGTGAGCAGAGGGAGGAGGGATGTGTTTCCATGTCACCTCACATCCCTTCCCAGTGAGCTCGCTAGACACGAGCGAAGCAACAGCCCCCCGGCTGGGCAGGAGGAGCCCTCGGTGGTCACGATCACAGAATCCCAGAATGGTTGAGGTTGGAAGGGACCTCTGGAGATCATCTAGTCCAACCGCCCTGCTCCAGCAGGGACACCCAGAGCACGTGGCACTGGGTGGCACCTAAGAAATATTCCAGTGTCTGAGCTTACGCCTTCTTTCAATGAATTGCTCCCGAGAAGCACTCTCGTCTCAACTCCCGTCTTGTATTTTATTTGTGGCTTAGCTTGGCCGTTACGTTCTGGCCAAAATAACAAAGGGGATTTCTGTAATCTACACAAGTTGGTTAGTTCAAGTACTTATGTGCTTCTTTCCTCATGTTCCTTAAAGGTGTAGGACATGTATGTAGGTCTGTCACGTGTTGTAGCCGGTATCTAAACCCGTTGGATTGCATGGACTGTCCCAGGAGAGGATGCCTTGGGCTAGAGCAGCCCTGGGGCAGGCTCACTGCATACCCAGGTGGCTTCTCCAGCTCTACCTATTTAGCTATACTGCTAAGTACTAAGTTTTGCTCAATGTGAATGCCACACAGGAGAAAAAGCTAAATAACACAAATTTTGGAATGAAGACTTTCATTTGTATCTGAGTATTTTTGTGAACTCTTATGGCTTTTTTACTTTGAAATATATACCAGGTTTAAAAAAAGAAAAAAAAGTTATAGAGAGCCATTCATTCACTATGGCATTTATTTGTACAATAAAGGCCACAAAGCAATCTTTAATTATCACTGTATAGGATATCAAGTTATCTTTAATTATCACCACAGAATGGTTGCAAAATCAAATACTGTTGGCAATCAACATTCATTATACAATAGCATGATTGCATCTGTTCATATTACTAGATAAGCAGGGAAAATCAAAACAGTGTCTGATTTATCCACTAAAACTGTCTAAGCAAAATATTGTATCTAACTCTCTTAATATCTCTCAGTGACTTTGATCTGATTAAAGTCCAAAGACACATGCCACAGATGCAAATTTTCTAGTGCCTCAGAAATTAAATATTGCTGTATTTCAGCAGACTGAATAGCTGGAACCATACCCCAGCTGACGTGTAGAAACTTCCAGTTTCAACTTATGATAGAGAGCTGTCTAAATCTCTGAGGCCGCAGGTGCAGGATTATAGTAAACCCCATTGAAACATCCAGTATTCTGTCTGAATACGCGAGTACAAAATTAATTAGGCAGTTGATCACATAATAAAAGTATGATGGATAATCTAATGGAAACTAGCAGCTCAAAGTCAATAACCAACTTGATTCTTTTATTAGATGCAGCTGATTTTCAATTCCACTATTTACAGGATTTTGTGCTTAATGGAAGATGAGGAAAAAAATTTGAAAATGAGAACTCAGTTACAGTATTTATCTCTGTTGGAAACTATAATGTGTAAGCAATGTAGAATTTGTAGATAGACATATCTGCAAGTAATTCTGTAAGATACTTGGCTGAAAAGCACATCAAAGCGGAGTGAAATAATGAGACAGGCTCCAGCTGTTGGTTTCCAACAGCTTTTGATTTGTGCTCTAGTAGAAGCTCCAGGTTTTGATTCTCTGTTGATTATTTCCATGGTACTGGAGTTGATTTGTGCATTATTTAAAAAATAGGCAGAAGACAGCAAACACGGATGAGTTTGCAAACTGCGTCCTAAAGGACCTTTTGCTTCCAGATGTAAATGATTACTTTCTATTCCTTTACTGTATGTAACCACCTGTCCTGGTTACAAAAAAAAAAGACCTATTAAAATATGTGTTTAAAGGAAAATATGAAAATAATTGGAAAGGCCATCAGAAAACACTGTGAACAAAAGCTCTGGGGACCTCACAGTGTTCCTGCTGTTTTGTTATTTTCCACGTATAGAGGCTATTGCGGAAATAGCTTTTTCCAGAGCCTTTGCTCTCTCTCGCTTCCAACCTGATACTGTCGAGGAATTACAGCCTATAGAGAGCAGAACTTGAGAGGCCTTGCAGAGAACATGAGCTCAGAAAATATATGTTAACTCTATTATTTATCTGTGCATGTTGGTGGCCTTACACAGACAGAGGTTTTTGCCATGGGGAGCCCTCCTGAAAGTCAGGCTGTGAGTACCAGTCTCCCTGATTTTCTTTGGACAATAAAGATTAGGAGAGATCAAGAAATGCAGCAGATCTTAGTGGAGATTTACATCTGTTTCTACTCTGACTAAATTTTCCAGGTAATTGTGTATGATTTTGCATTGCACTATGTGAAGGCTGTTGCTGTCATTTTTTACCAGAATGTCAGCTGTCCCTGCTGCAGACACCTTCTGTGATGGCATGACATGATATTTACAAATGAACTAGGTTGTCTGGTGTGGCTTGTAAATAATGGTAACAGGTTATCTAAAGGTGCAGTGCCAGGAAGTTTGCTCTGCAGTTTAGCCAAAGTCTGTGGTCTTAAGAGGGCATTAAAAAAAAAAAAAAGAAAAAAAAATGCCCCAACTTGTTCTGTCTTTGAATATAATCTGCAGATAAAATCTGCATCTTGGTTAACTGTACTATAGTTTCTGTGTGTGACACTATTATTTCCCAAGTGTCTGTTTTGAATATCTGCCAAGATACCCCCATTTGAGAGTATAACTTGTCTGTTTTCACATTGTTCTTGTTTTTGCTTTTTACCATGGCAATATTACCCTGTTCTTGTGAAATTTCAATTGTGGGGAGGGTTAGAGGGTGGTAAGGCCTTGTCTTAAGCAGTTTCCTCACTGTTATAAAGCAAACCTCAGCTTGCTGCTTTTACTGACTAGTGCTCGATAAGACTTGAAAAGCCTAGTAGCTAAAAAGAGTGTAATAAATGTTTATTTAAATATCTTAATAAATTGTTCCTGAAATATTAAGAAATCGGTATCTAAGGGTTTAAAGGAACGTTCTTGTGGTAGTGTGTGCAGGCAGATTCCTTCTCTTCACTGGGTTTAAATAACAAATATTGTTTCCATGAAAATAGTAACTATTACACTAAGGTAGATAACATCTCATAATATGGTAATTGAAAAAAAATAAAAGCTAAAATAATCAGATTTATCCTTTATCTTAAATAATTCAAAACAACAAATCTGTGAAGATTTGTATTTTCAAAGCAGTTAACTAGCCAGTAATATCGGCTCCAATATTCCTCTTGAAAAAAATGACCTTTTAAAGATGCTCCATAAAATTAAAGTTTAATGAGTGGTAATAAATGGTGAAGCTTCCACAGGAGGAAGCGCTCCGCTAGCCTGGAGCCTTTGCCATGTGCCGTGCCCTGCGACGCAGCCTCTCTCTCTGCTTTCAGGAATAGAGGCAAGATGATAACGCATTGAAGAGTTGAAAACACCCTAATATTACACTTAGTAGAGGCTCTCTTAGCTTAAAGAGCGATGTGGCAGTAGCTTTCGTGATGCTTTTCCTGAGAAGTGTTGCTTTGTTGGAAACAGAAGGACAGTGGGCTGTTTGCAGGTTGTGTGCTACGTCTTCCTTCTGACTTCTTGAGTGGGAATTGACTAGTTGAAAAGGAATTTGGTGTGAACGGTGTCAAAACCCAGGTGCACTGCTGCGAGGGAGCTGTGCCCGCTCCTCCTGGGGGAGGCAGGAGAGCCTTGATGTTGCTGACCCATCGGGGATTAAAACAGGGAAGGTTTCATGAGGAGTGTGAGCAGGACAGGAGGGCAAGGAGGGAGGCGGGGGCTGAAGGAGCCCCAACCTGCATCATTAACCTGGGAAATGGCACCAGACTGGCAGCCTCCTGCCTAGCAGCAGTGATTGGAATTAATCCAGGAATTCAGACTAGGTCTGTAAATGTGTCTTCAATTGTAGCCTTTGGCATGGAATTATATTTGCCGCCCCTTGGGCACTGAATTTCATTTCCCCGTTTGCTAAATGAGAACAATTTATCCTAAATCAATGATAATCAGAATAAACACTATTATTAATTTATTGTTTCCAGGATAGCAAAAAAACAGCAAAATGGAACTCTATTCTTTTATCCCTGCCTTTCCTCCCCTTTTTGCCCTGAGGATCCTATTAGCAGAAAGCTGAGCAACTCTATTTCATCAGAAATAAATTATGCCTTACTTTTTTAATGTAAGTACTGAAGGGTTGTAAAGATTAGAAATATGTTTGAACCCACTATCACTTGATGTTATTTTCCTTGATGTTCCAAGCTTCTTTAGGGGAATGAAACAACATGTTCCTTTGAAAGAAAAAGCAGAGTTGCTTTAAAAGAACACCCAGCACCGGTTTAGGTTGATGTTCAAAATAATTCAAAATCAGGACAGAAATATTTTAAGTAATGTATATGCAGTATGAAAGAGAGCTGTCAGGATGTCTGGTGGAAGAAGGTTTGCAGGGCAAGTAGGTGGCAGAACTAGTCACCTTGGTTTTCTGAATGATTAGAACACTGTAATTCCCAGGAAGCAGTAGGGTAATTCTCACTTTCTTCACAAAGGAGCTAAGGATGAAAAAACACCTTTAATTAATAAACACTGTTGGCACTACTTGGGTAACAAGCTGCTGTAAATGAAACTTAATTGCCTTGTATACAAATTGATTTTGCTCTTTAAGTGCTGCTCTTTGTTGTGGGTGTTTTACCTTTTTGTAGGTCATGAAAGTAGCTTTGGGGCTGCCTCCTCCTGGAAGGCTCTTCCCGGCTGCTCTGTTTGGGAGGAAGGCTGAGGGTAAAAGCCCAAATCAACCTTTCCCCAGGCCGGGGGTGACTTGCCCAGGTCCCCCTCGGTGGAGTGCTGCGGTGCAGTCTGAACTAAGCTCAGCTGAGCTGCCTGTGAAGCTTTTGGCAATGTACTTAAGCTTGCAATTCTGTAATGAAACTGTGCAATGAAAACAAAATCAAAGGCAATATTAATTACTGTGTTGTAAAGGGGCTGCGTAAGGATGGACAGTTGTCTATTGTGTACATTTTGGACATTTTATAACAGCTGTTTTTTGAAAAAAATATTTTGGATTTCTATATTAAGTGGTGTGGATGATATTCTGTATTTAGGATCATGTTCAAATGGATTTCTTTTTAATACAACTATTACAAACTTTCAGTGAGGATAGCGCCAGAAAAACATACTGGGATAAGAGTATTTTGGGTATGTGCTGTCTTGATCTGCTGGTTTTGGCATCTGGTTGCTCAGGTTTGGATCATCAGGGATGTTGGAGGCACAGAACTGGGGGCAGCTGTGATGGCTGTGGTGTAACTAGCAGAGACGCTAAGGCTGAGATCCATAAATGTGTCTGCTTAGGCAAGCTGGAGAAGTGGAGGGCCTCAGCCCGGCCTGGGCAGGTCCATCCCAGTGACCTGAGCTGTGGAAATTACAGAACACTGTCTAGTTACCTGCTGCAATTCTGTGTAATGCCAACTTGAAATGCATGTGAGAAAAACTTAATATTGGAAATCTGAAACAACTCGGAACACCTGGGTGACACGGCAAGCAGGTGTTCCTGCTTTGGGTTTGCTCAGAGTTCCTGGATGGGCAAATAGCCACCAGTCCTGTAAAGAGTAGAGGGAAAGACAGGTGAGTACCAAGACATTTATTCTTGAATCTAGAGTGAATAATATATATTGTGAAAGGGAGATTGTGTGGTATTTGCTTATTTACAATACTTGGTTAATTTTGATGTTTTAAACAGCCCAGCAAACAATTGCTTGCTTTCTGCGACTAGATGTAGTCCAATGGGACTACATAAATAATGATTTATGCGGTCTTGAGGCATGTTTCTAGCCACATTAATGATTTTGAATATATATTCATAAGGACTTAGGGGGTTGTTTTGGGGGGTTTCTTTTCTGATGAGATTATAAGGCATTTTACATCTAACACCGAAGTACCACCCTTACAGAAATGAGGCACTTGCACAGTTTATAATAGAATCAACATGTACAAGGATTTGGTGCTATTGATTTTCAAAACATTGGGTTAAACTTAATTAAAAGGAGAACAGAATTTAAGGACACTTGTCATTTTAAATTTATTAGATGTCATTATGAATGTTGGCACAGAACA
Organism: Crypturellus tataupa; assembly: GCA_034781795.1. NCBI lineage: Eukaryota > Metazoa > Chordata > Aves > Tinamiformes > Tinamidae > Crypturellus > Crypturellus tataupa. The sequence continues at coordinate 1,097,946 of JAWLRI010001026.1, forward strand.
CATCCTTGCCAGCCAAGGGGTCTAGTAGCTGCTTGTTTATAAATGTCAACTACTAACAATTTTTTCTGCTAATCAGACTTGACAGTTGAGACCTAAAATCGGAGATAAATCCCCCCTATTTCACCTCCCTTTGGGTGAGATCAAATTGTTTTAAACCCAGCACAAAGACTTGTGAAATGGAGCTCGGATGCGTTTCCAGGGCAGTACTCCACAAAGCAGAGCAGATGGAGCAGGCTCTGAGTTTCTGCAACAGATGGGGTAAGGAGCTGGATTGCAAAATATTCTAGAATGGTTAAGAGATGTGACAGATTTGGCTTGAAAACCCTTCTGTCAGGTAAGCAAAAGCAAGTTCTACCTTGTGTTCTCCAACCCCTACAAGTGTTACTTCTGACCACTCATGAAGTGGAAGTGGTGTGCCCTGGTGGTCGCTATGCTGCACGTAGTGTAAAATACTTAATATTTGCTGATAATGAGGAAAGAATGAAGGTGAGGCTCTGTGTACTGGTGAAGAGGACGCACACTTCTGCAATAGGACAAAGTAGGTGAAAAAACACAGAGGTTAAAACTTGTCAACCTTTCTTTCTCATGTTTGCCTTCAGAAAACAGCATGTTTAAAACACTAGGGAGGTGGGAATCTCATTTCCTATGTTTGTTATTCCATGCTTAACCTTTTCTTTGAAGTTCGTATTGTTGTTCCTCTTATTTTTCATTTTTTGTTGGTTCTAAAATTTAATAGAGTAGTGTGCTAGCAGTGGACGGCATGATGTGCCACAATCCAAAAGCTAATTAAAAGGGGAAAAAACAACCTATTATAGTATGTGGAAATGAAGGCCTGCATATCCCGGCAGTGATGTCTCGGGTGCAATTCCAAGACTGGCAGAGCCCTTTCTGCGACCCTGCCGCAGGGAGAAAGGGCAGCTCTGCTGCTCCTCTGCCCACCAACCTCCTCTTTGCTCACGGTGGTAATTGCAGGCGTGAGGTAGCGCAGTCAAGAAGGAAAAAACAAACCAAAAGGTTAACTGGGCCAAAGCAAAAAGCTCTGTGTCACTGAGCAACCATAAGAGCTTTTTTTGGTTGGTTGGTTTTGTTAGGAAGAGCTCGGTGGTTGTCATGGTGCGATTGTGTGGTCAGTGGTGCCTGTGTGAGGGAAGAGCGGTGCAGGAACACGTGTCAGGAGGAGCAGCCGCCTGGGGAGGTCCCAGCTCCACCGGACCCTGTTGTGGATCCGCTGCCAGGTGGGAACGGACGCCAGCAGGATCCGGAGATCTCTCTGAGATCTGGAGCAACGCTGGAATCGGACCCAAAGGCTGGTTTATCAGCCTGTATGATTCAACTTTCAGTAATACAGTTGGAGTTCTGTCTTGAGTCATAGCTGAGCAGTAGATGTTACTGGGCAAAATGGGGCTTTTTCTTTGATTAGTGGCACTTCACTGTGCATTGCAGGCATCATGAGATGCAGTGTCTGCAATAAGGTAAATTAATATCATAAAAATGGATTGAGAAGTCTAGGAATCCTCCAATTTAGTATTTTGTATGGAGGAAAAGTACACTTCAAATACTTGATCTTTTCAGATGGGACTTAGAATTTGGGAATTCATTTGACTGATAATTTTGCTTTTGAGTATAAGGAAATTCAAACATGACATTGTGTTATTTGTACAACTCTTTAGAAAACTGTATACCACATCTTAAAAACTGGGCTTTTTCTAAAGAATAGCAGGATCAGTAAGGAACAATGAGATCTACAAGCATAAATAACCAAGATGATTCCAGACTGCACAGTGTTTATATGTTGGTGCCAAGGATACAAAAGTTTGCGATCCCAAAACTGAACATAACCTTTCATAGTATTCAAGGTCATCACAGTAAAGCTAGCAAGTAAATGTAAGTGTTATCTTCAAGATTATTAGGACTGTTAAAAAAGCAAGCCCTGACGTTATCTATGTAATGTGGAAAATGTTATTAAAGATGAGCTTGGATGGGTGTGACAGCTGCTTTTTACTTAAAACAGTTTTTATTGAATTACCCTTCCATTAATCCTTGAATTAAAGATGAAAAAAACTGAGAATGTATGAACATAACTTATAAGCTTATAAATGTAGATTTATGTGTATATAAATATATATGTGTGTCTTATAGAATATTTGCAATTATCCTATTCCTTGAAAAAGATTTCTCAAAAGCCTTTGGGAACTGTCTGCTTTACAAATGTTCACTAATTTAATCTTTTATCCAAAAAATATAGACAGAGAGAGACACAGAATCATTATAAAGAATTGTCATTTAGGCAACACGTATGTCTAATCACAATTTTATTTCCAATGTAATTAATGAAGCTCTAGGTTATTAATCATTAATTGATAAATTTATCAAGTTCATTAGTTCTTTGGTCACTTAACAAGGACTCTCTAAGGAATTTTAAATACAAGCCCAAGCTCGGCAGTTGTTTTAACTAAGAGCTGTTCACAATGCAGATCTGTCAAGTATCAATAAAATGGTATTGCAATTTTAAACAACTTCAAATTGTAAGAAAAGAATTGAAAGAGAAGAAATATCTTTCAGTTTAAAGAACATATGTGACTAACCTAAACAAGGTGATACAAATGGTTCTCGCATCACAAGTACCTCTTATGATTGAGACAGGTGGAACAACCTCCCTGTGTTATATTATGCATCACAGTAATAAATGCATGTAAAATATTCCTTTTAAAAAATCGTGGTTGATATAACTTATAACAGAGAGCATAACTGAAAAGGGATTAATAAAATATCCTTCACTGCAATTATAAATCAAAATAATAGTTGCATTAAAAAATTAAGAGAACATTGTCTGGAAATGACATACTGTACAGGAACATCTTCCCCATTCAATTTCCGAGAAGAAGATTTCCATTAGTTACAGCAGAGTTACAGAACATTAAATATCTAGTAAATACGTGGCACCCTTCTGCTGAAGAACTTAAATAACAGTAAAACTAAAGCCCTGGAATAGGAAACTGATTTAGAGGTTTGTGGCAAAGATGAAGTGTGGTGTGGGTATTGGAATGAGGTGCAGTAATTTAGATCTCCCTAAACTTAGTCTGGAGATGTCACTCTCATGTGATTCAACCTCGGTAGCTGTTGGAAGGCAAATCAAAATGCAGAAAGGAAAAAATCCAGATGTACCCAACACAAGCAGAATAATGTATTGGTAAGAAGAGAATGAAAACACAAAAATAATTCAGATTTGATTTTTAGGTCTTACTTTCAGGAGAAATAATGTGGATAAAGAATTGTCATTTTAGTAATAATGGTGTTTTAGCAGCAACATGGAGTCTGTAACTTGCTTCCAGCTAAGTACAATGAAGATAACTACTGAAATGTGTATTTGTATGGGCTTGCTGAAAACACCTTGCAGATTTTTTTGCTGCTACTGAAGACAAAGCAACAAGGGAAGGTGTGAGTGACTGTCTATTGGAAGTTACCATTCCATGTGATACCACATGACTTAGAAATTAACGTGTTAGTTGCATCGCAACCATATAACAATTGAGCAATGATGGGCAGCTGTAGTTTTGGGTTTTTTGTGTTCTCTCTCTCCTTTTTTTTTTTTTTTTTTTTTGTTTTGATTTGTTTAGTTCCTATATTGTGACCTTTATTATTTGGAATTTTTATATTAGGACTATGATATGTTTGATTTTTGGCCTAAATCATATGCCAAATTCCAACACTGAGCTCTGAACATACTGCAGGATGAATGACTTTGCTGACTATCAGTAGATTTTTTTTTTCTTCACTTCTACAATTCAAGCTTCATTATTATTATGAAATCTATCTCTCATGTGGTAGAAAAATATCCTGTGTTAAATGGCAAAAAGTTAGAAATGTAATTTAACTTAATCGCTTATTATGCTATTCCATTTGCATTGAGATAAGTTTTATTTCTATAGAAGTGGAAATTGCCATTCAGTATCACACACCTGGTTGTATTAGGTGCTGTATACCCACAGAAGAATATAAGTTCTCTATCTGAAAGTACTTAATCTTGAGGCAGACAAAAGATTTTCCACTTAACATGTGTAAATTATGATTGTGGAAGTTTGGAGAGACAGGAAGGTATATAATTTTAAAAAACATAAATGTAAAAAAGTTTTTAATCCTTTGAATTTTCAGTTTTAAAATACTGAAACTGATAAAATACATTAGCTTTGTGCTTTACATAGGAATATTTTATATTCCTAAGGTAACAGAAGCATCCTTGTTGATTTAAAAATAAATAAATAAATAGATCTGATATTAAGAATGCTTTTCCAGTAGCAATGTTCACACCAAGTCCAACCTAAAAGCTGCAGAGAGGATGGAGAAGGGGTGGGAAGGGGCTGGTGTGTGTGGTGCAGGGACAGCAACCTGTCACAATGAGGCTATTGACCTTAGTTGCTTAACTAGCTCCATTGCTTTAGAGTTGTCTTCATTGTGGTTCATTTTGGCACTCCTGTAGTATGGTGGTGACATAATAACAGTAGTAGAATATAATTTAAGATAATATGTCTTGATTTGTAAGCACAGGCATGCATATATCTTCTGTATCTCTGATATTTGTGTAGTTTGTATTCCCTTGTCTAATTTTTTGCTGAAATAACACCATACTCATATTATTTTACTATAATCTACCATCATAAAAAAAAAAAAAAAAAGACAGTAACATGGAGTCATCTCTTGGAAGAAAAGCGCTTTTTACATTATGTCTAACAGGGAAAAGAGAGCTTTTGAAAAATCTTTTTAAAGTGTGGATTAAATTTTCGAAAACTTTAAAAAAAAAAAAAAAAAAAAAGAAAGAAAAAAGGCACTTCAACATTGCTCCATTCTACATGACTCCAGGAAATTTAAAAGCTTAACTTTGCAGTTGGAGAATGTGCCCAAGATCCAGACACTGAGGTTTTTTTCCCAGTCAAGGAAGTGATTGGAAATTCTTTTCTGTAAAACTTCTCCAGAGCAGTTCTAGCAGTTTTTATTTCACCCAGACAAGAAACATAACGAACAACCAACGCTTATTTGTTTTTTTTTTATTATTATTTTATTTATTTATTTATTTATTTTTTAGACATGACCAAAACAAGAGAAAAATTAATTTCCAATGGGGAAAAATAGGCTAATAAGGTAGTGTGCTTTGACTTTGTCAAACTTGTTCTTCTTCTCAAGTATCTTGCCCTAGTGAAGAAAAAAGGAAAGGAAATGTAGAATGCAGAACCAGAAAAGAAAAGTTTTTACCATTATTGTGCAATAAAATATTTGAAAAATATTTCTAAAAAATATTTTTTGGGCCCCAGCTAAAATGGAATTAACTCCATGCAATATGGAATTAGTCCTTTTTTTTCTATATACCTGTTTTTACATTTCATATGTTGATTTGTCCATCACTTGCAACCTGATGAATAAGATGGACTATGTTGTAAAATCAACCTTGGATTCTACTCCTTTTAAAAAAAAAAAAAGGGATATCTACACGGACAAATTAACATTAAGGAACATTTTTTTTTTTTTTTTTTCTGGGATTACCAATTCAAGAAGTAGTAGTTTTTCAGATTAAGAGGAAAAAGGTTTAAAATGAGATGTACTGTGATTGTCTTTGAGCTGAAGTGCTCCCTAGTTTAATCTGCAAAGAATCTCACCAAATAGTGTCGTTGTGGCAAAAGCAGTTAAGGCAATAACTGGAAGAATAGCTCCTTGCTTCTTGGTTCCAGGCCTTGTCCTGTTCTATAAATCTTCTCTTGACCTTGTCTCAGTTCCCCGTCTCAGGATCTTGCTCCGGTGCTACTGAACAAGGCAGCCACAACATATCTGCATTTCCATTTCAAATCAGAAGCAGCAGCATAGGAGGGCAGAGCGGAGCTGCCTGTGTAAAGGTGTTGGAGGGAGAGGGCGGCGTTGCGGGCAGGGTGGCTATGCCCATCTGCCACGTATCCCTGCATGGGGACCGTGGCATGTGGAGGATGTGTTGGCACCTCTCTTCGCCTTTATATTAGCTGTGGAAGCAAAATATACTGTGCAACCGTTGCAGTTTCACTGGGCTACAGCACCCTTATATCAGATGCAATTATATAGTCTTTAAAATATAAAAATATATATGATTTTATTTAGAATTATTGCCATGTCTGTTGCATGTGAAGAATGTTTGGTTTTGTTGGACTTGTGGAGAAAGACTTGCTCTACAGTCTGGCTGTCACGTTTCTCTGATGTGTCTTGCTGAACCACTGCTCAATTCGGCCCCCTCCAAGCACTTGTCAGCAGGAGGAGGTATTTCTTTAGTGGGAGAAGTTAAACCAAGTTAACACCTTGAGTGTGGTGTCTTAGAGGACACGTATGTGCAATGAGACCTCGAGTACTTGCAACACAGAGCGGTCTTCAAGTCCGAGACATGACGTTCCTCTCCAGGACGTGCTTCCTGTAGCCAATTTCAGGCATTCGGGCTGTTCCTTGGGCATTTCCAAGCCTTCCTGGCAGGATTTGCAGGAGATTATGAACTGAGTTGTTAGTTCAGTGACAGGTCTGATGGAAAAGGCTGTTCCTAGCAGGAGGTCCCGCGTACAGCCTGCCTGGTCAGGGGGACGCGGGGAGGAGGCCTCTCGCCCGTGCTGGGTGGTGGACAGGGCCACCGGTGGTGGGTGCTGCGGCTTCACCTCGTGCCCGCCTCCACATTACCTCCTTGCGCCAGGTAGGCTGGTCCCTGTGGCCGTTCTGCAATCCCCTGAGCTCCAATTCATATGTATAATCCCATTTTAAGGAGATGAGTATTTTCATGCAGCTCCCCTCCTACCCTCCTGAGCTTTATTCTCCCTAATCAGCTTGCTCCAATATACACATCATTTTTCCAGGCGCTGAATTGTCTCCTCTAGGCTGTCTCGCATACATTCATTCTGATTGCGGCTCCTTCTGCTTCACGCGGTGTTTCTGCTCCTTACCATCTATAATACATTGTAACCATAGATACCATGCACAGTTCAAACATGAACGTTCAAGGCTCCACTTTTTCTCTGGTAAATATTTTGATGAAAAGGATCATTATATTTCAGATCAAGGCTTCACCAGAATATTAGTTAAAAACACTGATTACGAGAATTAAAACTACACGTTCAGGCGTGTGTATCTGTAGCAGTGGCGGCTGGGGTTGTATCTCACACCAGCTCCCCACGTCAGCACAAGGTGTTACTGAAAGATACTTTACTTTTGTATGAGTGATCTCGAAAGGCCTGATCCAAAGTCTACTGTAATGAAAATAAGGTTTTTCATTGATTTAATTTTGCCTTGGAACACAGATCCTGTGTAGTTTTGCTGATAGCTTCAAAGTGGTGTGGAAGTAATTTGAAAAGTGCTCAGGATAACTATAAAAGTAAAATAGTATTAAGTATTCTCCATTCTGGGCTTAAGGAATATTGACTACTCCCCGGGTACTCCATTGCAGAGCTTGTTGAACTCTTTTGGGGCAGGAGGGGAAAACGAGGAGAAAGAAACAGTGTATCCCGTATTTATTATAACTTTTTGATAAATCTTGTCCTCTTGCTGACTAGGGAAATCTTTTATCTGTAAGAGCAGAAATTCTTTATATGGCTATTTAGAATCATATATTTTTAGGAGTAAATAAATTTATGAAAAAAATGGATAATGTAGCACCCTTTTATCAAGGGCATATACCACGCAGCAGATGGAAAGCAAACTGTGTTTACAGCATTACCACTATCGCCACTGACACTACTAGATCTACAATATGTTACAGCAGCAGCTCCATTAACCTTGCTAGTTCTGTTGGAGTTGCCTGGTTGTTTGCCCAATTTGTGTTTGTTGTCAGCAAATGGATCAAATTAGAAGATTTTAATTCTGTTTATTGACCTTTTTCCTCTTTCCTCAGTTCAGGCCATAGTTCATTGAAAATTGTTGTACTATTGCTCTGTAAAATACTGCAAATAGAGCTCCCTACATGTGCCTGCAGCTACATATGTAAATTAGACCGTCTTCCTTCACACAGCAAACTTCAGGGGAGCCACTGAGAGCAAATGTACTAGATTTTAACCCCATTTCTTACCTAGCTGATGGCTGTGGTTTGTACTGTGGCTGCTCCCAGCCACATCTTGAAGTCCTGTTAGGACACCTTGTCCTAAAGCCCTCAAGGCAGGTTGTCCCCAGAGCTTGTTGCTTCTGAGTGAGATTGCTCTTCACTCAGTCATGCTTATGTGTTGGTGGTATTTTTCCAAGGACAGTTGGGGAGGTTTAGTTCTTAAAATAAGTTAATAACTAAGTTATTAACCTAGTTAAGAGGTTACAGGTTGCTTTGTAATCTGTGTTCCATCTTGATGGAGGATACGAGTCTATATGTACCTTGCCATGTGGTAATGTGCTCTGTTCAGCACAGACCCCTGCAGCTCCCCATGGTCACTAGACTCTTTCCATGCTCTATTTGTCCTACAAATCCCTGCCCTGCTTTGCTTGTCTGGCATTGCTAGAGGGACTTTTATGGGAATCCTTTTTCAATAACAGCAACATGCTTTTCCTCATCTAACAAACATTGTGTGCCTTAGTGCTTCATCACCGTTATTAGGATAGAACTAGGATTAATAGTGTGACTGCATTTTTAAGAAATTATGTCCATTCTTCTAGTCTGCGTTTGCGTTGAAAATCAGAAGAAACATTTCTTCTTATATTACATATTATTCTTCCTTAGTTTATCCTAACTCTTCACTGTTTCTACCTAACAATATTACGTGTAGGTGCAGCATATCTGCTGTCTGAGAGATTTCTTTTGTGTTTACTGCTGGAATCGGCTTCTGTGTAGAGTGGAGAAAGCACGTGAACCCACACAATTGCTGCAGCCTCCTTCTGCACTGTCATATTTACCTTTAAAAGACTACAATATGAGGCTGAAATGTGGGTTCTCCTGTCACAGCAGAGTTGAAATAGTACTTTTCTGGATACACGATAATAGGCGAGGTCATTTTTCAGAACAGCTTGCGTTACAATAGGTGGTTTAAGGGAAACACCAGTGAGCCATCATCTATTCCAGCCTGTTAGAGACAGGTCTCTAACAAGACAACAGGGAAGCCTGAATTGATAGTTGAGTTGTACCAATAGCACTTTGTATTCATTCCTTCATGTACTTTACCTATAGTGTTCTTGAAATGTAAAATAGGCCTCGGGATCAGGAGGAGGAGTGGAGAGAAAGAAGAGTTTTTTAACAGTTTCAACATAATGAGAAATAAAGAATCTTAGAGTGGAAGCTATTTCTTTCTTTCTTTACTCACACTTTGGGTGGTATGTAAAGAAGCTGCAAAAAGAAAAAATAAGGCAGGGAAAAAAAAAAGAGGAAAGCTAACAGCCACAGAATAGATGTTAAGCTTCTGGGAAATCTGGGAAGTAGCAGTCAAGGATAGGGAATGAAAAATGTTCCATGACAAGGAGGTGAAAGGGCTGGGCTGGTTACTGAGGAACAATCAACAGTGGTAGCAGCTCCATGCACCTCAGTGTTGTGTTGCTGCCCATCTTTTGCTCTTGTAGTTGTGCTCTAGAAGAAGTTTCTGTTAAGAAAATTACAACAGACTGATTTACTTTGTCATTACACTGTTGTATAAAGGCTGTTGGGAAAGGCTCTATTAGTAGGGTCTGTTGCTGATGACATTCCTTGACTTGGACAGTCAGGCTACTTGGAGGGGGGAAGAAGGAAAAAGTCTTCCCAGTGACTAGCCCGAAAGGGCAACATGCTGTGATGGTGAGGAGGAGGATGTTGATGACCACCGTGCTTTTCCCCTAGAACTCTTTACTTTTCATCAAATTCTACTCAAATTCTGTGTTGGTTCTGTGCTAATGTATGATGCTGATGGGAATATGCTTCACTATATGTGTTGCGTGTCGATGGGTTTTCAAGCTTCCGTGTATATACATTGATGGCAGTTATCAACTGAAATAATTAAAACTAAATGCACTAAATTTTAACCTAATATATTTTCATTTAATATAAATGAAGCCCAGTAAAGTTAGGGATAAGGTAAGAAGCAGTCATTCTCACACCAGTGGTAGTTGTTTCCCAGGAGAAAAATAAAATGGAATAAAATTAATGCCCAACAGCTCTGGGGTTTGCAGGTGCAAGGCCTTGGGTATTGTTTTAAAGCTAGCTGGTGTGAACCAGGGCTACTTGGGATAGTTTGTGATATGTGGAGAAACAGGGCTCAACTGGAGTCAATTATCTTGTTAGATGAAGATCAGGGCAGATAAGGGAAATCTTGCTAACTCAGTGCTAAGAACTGATGAGATGATTTTTCTTTGTAAACTAGAAGTTTGTTTTTTTCATAGGGATGTCTTACATATCTTAGTAAGACACATGAAAATGTTCAGTTGAATTTAATGTCAATCCTTCGATTTCCACCCTGTAATTCTGTTGCGTTTTAAACATATTTTTAAAAATTTTGGAAGAGTCCAAAGCACTTTCACTATTTGCCATTTGATTCTATTTGCCCTTATTTTTAGAAGATTTGATTGCTCCAACTCACTGAAGTCACTAATAATCATGAGTCTTCTTAAATAGCATATAAACAGTTTTTTAAAGGTGAATTCTATGGGACTGACTCATTTGGTTTGAGTTTTGGTGTATTGCAGCCATCTGTAGAGATTTCTGTAAGGCAGGTGCTAGCTCAAACACAGAGCCTCTTGCAGAGGAATACAGCTCTAGGCATTAGTGCTGCTAGACCGTTCCCTGCAATAAATAATATTAATGAAAATGTGCAAATGTCTGGATTGTGTGTCTGAGTGTTTGGATAGGGAAGTTCAGTCTTGAAAAGCATAAGGAAGTAGTATTTAGTCCCAGTCAAGTACAGCTGGAGGTAGAAGAGTGCGTATAGGATGCAGCTAATAAGGGCTATGGCTTTTCCTGCAATCTCCTAGGATTGCTTCACAATGACCTTGTCAAAGTTAAAAGCTCATAACATTCCTATTTTGTTTTCATGGCGTTATGATTCTGCATAACAGTGCTAAAAACAAAAACACAGTATAATTATACTGTCAATCAAGCAGCCAGAAAAGGCATTTTCCACCAGCTTTGCACCTACTAAACTGTAAATAATTTATAAAATTAGAAGTCATGACTAAGTGGAGGCATTTTGGGGCTAGTTAAGCACTTGTCATAGCTCTGTGGTTTAAGTGACCCCACGCGCAGGGCTCTGCTGCTCACTTTTGTCCTCTGAGTATAAAAATGGTCATTTGTTCTTCTATTGCTGTGCATGCACCTAATAAAAATATCAAGCTGTCAATAGAGCTGCGAGCAGGTGTACAGTGTATGTAATAATGATGTTTTATTCATTCGAATTTCCAGCCCATTTAGTCTCATCCTACGAACAACAAAAATATTTTCTTCATTACCTCCAATTAATGTAAATGTCAAATGTTTGAATAAATTATCACACAGATAATTCACTACACTGGTTGATTTGTGGAGTATTTGCATTAAAGTGACAATTAAAACAACAAAAAGAAGTAATCCAGTCCACATGTTCTATCTGCTGTCATGCTTTTACAGAGATGTCGAACTTGCTTCTGTGAGGTCTCTTTTTGACTCTGATAAACAAGTTGCTTAAAGCCTCCTAGTTTGCTGTCATACGTAGGCTTTTAAAAATGTTAATAATTAATTTGTATTAATTTTTAAACAAGAAGGATTACTAGCTGTGTATCGCATGCACTAGTATTATTTATATATGTGATAACTTAGTCACCTAAACAGACATTTCTCTATTTATGGAGGTGTTCAGAGGGCCAAAATCTGCATTAGGTGTCTATATAAAAACAGAAAGAAAATGTGTCCCATGTGGATATCTACAAACACATCTATGTTCTAATAGATAGGACAGAGATAATCAAATTGCTCTCAGCTATTTCTCCCACAACAGCTCTCTATTCCTGAACTTCTCGTATGTTTTTTTTGTGACGAACAGGCAGTCTCTGCCTAACTGCTCAAATATAATGTAGATGTGCACAATTCTTACCTATTTTTAGTGTTGTCTTAAAGCTTAAATAAACATTTTTATCTTAAATGAGACTAAAACTCTTAACAAACAGAAAATGTTTTTAAGTCTCCAAATATAGGTTGTGAAAGTCAATGACGCCTAAAATTGGGCTTCTTAATCTCGATTCAAATATTTGAATAGAAATTGCTCTCATCGACGCAAATCTACCGTAGACGTCACTGGAAGTAATGAATAAACCACTCCTGGGTTTTTCTGTAGTATTTTTTCACACGTGGCTTCAGTGCTGCTGCGGCTGATGTCACCGTGCAGCACCAGGGCCACCAGCGCGGGCTGGGCTGGAGGGACGGGGTCCCTGCATAGGGCAGCTCGCTCAGTGCTGCAGCACTGCTGACACCTCATTGCGTGTCTGGGGGAGCTCTGAGCAACAAGGCGGGAGGAAAAAGAAAGAAAACCCCAAAGAATGCAGTCATCTGTTAGCTATTGGGTTCTTCTAAAACTCTTATTTGGTTAGATTTCATTATTGGGACTCGGAAGCAAATTTCTTTCTCTTTCTCTCTCTCTCTCTCTCTCCCTTTTTTTTTTTTTTTTTTTTACAGTGTTAAGTCTTATAGCACTTCTTAAATGCAAGTAATCATTTGGAGTTGTCTTTTCTCATCATATATCATAGGCAAAAAACCATAAAGCAAAAATCAACCCAGAATCCACATAAACTGCATCTTGTCCTCACACTGCATGCATGGAAGGGGTCATATGGTGCAGTCCTTATGTGTTGGTTTCTCCCAGTTTTGCAGATGACCAAAATGCACTGTCTTGAGAATATTTGATGTATTGAGTTCATTATTATTGATGTAAGGCTCTAAAGAGAGTCAGTCATGTCAGTGAAGAACTACAGAAATAACCGACTGTTTGTCCTTTTTTCCCTCCTTCTCTTTATCTGTTGGTGAGGAATGGACTTTGGCAGCAAGTTTCACAAATGAAGGAGTTGCCTTCCTGGCTGCGTAGCTTTGTGCATTTGGCGTTTTTGGTTTTGTTTTGTCTTGTAATAATTAATTCCTGCGTGCAAGTTCAGCTGACCAGAATCGCAAAGGCAGTTCCACCACCGCTACCCCCTGCACAGGGAGCTGAGGGGCTGCCTGATGGGAGAGCGGGAGGCAGCTCATTCGGGAACAGGGCACCCGCTGCCGCCAAGCTGAGCAGTCCCCGTTGCGTAGTCGTGCGTTGATGCCCTCGATGAGGGTCTGCACCTTTTAGACTGGGGGAAGCCTGCAGAGCTGTGACTAGGACACATGGCTTGTCATTTTCTCCCTTGCTAATAAGCCAGAATTAAATATTTATTAGTAGTTGGCAGTCACTGGAATTCCAAGGTTTTGCGAAAAGCGTCCTCCTATTGCTATCTACTTTTTTTCTGGTAATCCTCCTTTAATCTTGAGCTGCCTATTCTGTTCCGAGATTTGCAATGTTACTGTATGAGAATTGTACAAACTACAGAATTTTGTATTTCCCCAGCATTATGAGCACGAAATTATAAGGGAAGACAAGGAGGGGTCGGAGAGTACTGATCTAGAGGGCAGGAGATGTTGCAGCAACGGCAGAAAATTAAGGCCTTGGACTCGGAAGCTGTCCAAAGTGGGCTAGTACTTTGATTTATAAGATAAAGCAAAACCGAAATACTAGACATGGAAAAATAGTAGTAGACAGACTGGAAAAGACTAATACAGCCTGTTTCATGCATGAGCTACATGAGTACTGCATAGAACATCCCAGGAAATACCGGAAGGGGCTTGTTGCACTGTTTCTTAGGAAACTTTCTATCTCCATGATCCTAACTTTCAAGGTGCTTTTGTTCTGCCTAGGACAGTTCAAATCAAATTTATGAAGTCTTACAGGCTGTTTTGATTTGTTCCGTTTCCTCTGTAGCATCAGAGGAACATAAACATTTGGAGAACTAAATGATCATGAAATGCAGCACTGAGTGGTTGGCAATATTACTGGACACGACAGAGGAGGGATCTGACAAGGGGTTTACAAATGGAGTGGAGAGGGAAAGCTCTTAACAGCAAGAATATGCTTAAAGTTCTGCTATTTTCTGTAGATGAAGTCAGAGGGAGGTCTTGTATGCCAAAACTTTAATGAGTCGTGATCACATGGAAAATACCATGGAAAATACCACCCACTGGTTAAAAATGCCAACTTCGTGCCAATGCAGAGGGAAACATACAGTTTATGGATTTGTAGAATAAATACAAGAGGAAAATATTACAAAATGTGTTCTTGTCATGCATGCCAAGAGATTTTTAGAACAAGTTCTTAGTAAAAAACATCGGTAACGGCTGAAACTTACCATGTAAAAATATGCAAGTAGCGAAAAGAAAGAAAGGGGTTGCAGGTGTGAAAAGATCAAGCGAGCCGTTGTATAATTTATGACCCAGGCCTTGTCAGAAGGTAGAGTATTATACAATCCTAGAGGGCCTCATTACGCCTGTGATATACAGAAGATATAATGCAAGCAATTAAGAAGGTAAAGAAATTCAGATATAGTAAGCAAAATCAGAGCCTAACATAAATAGGAAATAATAAATACATTTGTCCATGTGAGCGAAGCTTATGAGACAATGTATTTTAAGTTGCAAACAAGATGCTTTCCTTAATTTGGTATCATAGCAGATTCCAAATATAATGAATCTTAACTTTATATCTGCAGACTATTCTGAATTGTAAAGTAGGAACGGAAGGCAGAAAAAAACCCTCTTGATTCCTTAGTGTCATGTTTTTCTCAGGAGTTTCACTTGAACAGTTTCATTTTGTTTCTGCTCGAGTCTTGGCTCCGAACACGTCCTGCTCGTGAAGTGTCTGCTGTGTCGGGCACCGCTGCGCTCGCCATGCGCCCCGGCTGCTGGGGAGGTGGGAGCAGAGCTGCGTGTAAGCGTCCTGCCCTGCTACCCCGTCTGTCACCACATCTTGAGGTGCTCTGCTGGAATCAGAGTTATTTTATGACAGGAAAGCCAAAATGCTTCCATTTCATGATTGTTTTGAGTCACTCTTTTTATGTTCTATCCCTTTTATCCGTGGTCGTCTGTGTCACTGTCTTGGCAGTTGTTTTGCTTGGGGTCAGGCAGGCGTCTCAAGAGACTGCAGTTCAAGTACACCCAGAAAAGGAAGAGAGGGATCTTTTAAATAGGAGTAGAAAAAAAAAAATGCTTTTCATTTTTTTTTCACCTAACTTGCATAAACTTTAAATCCAGGAAATTGCCTAATATAATTTTATGTTGCTGTGTGTGTGTGTGTGTGTGTGTTTTTGTTTTTTTTTTTTTTTTTTCCTCCTGGAGCGGTGTTAATTGACCCATCCCTAATCGTAAGTTATTTGCTATTCCCAAATGTTTTACTAGTAAGGAATGTATCTCTGATTTTATGAGATTTCATGACTATTGGGGAATTGTGTAAATAATTGGTAATAAAAGGAAAAGTTTGTAAATGTTCATGGGAGCTGCCTGTTTTTCCCTTTCATTTTGGGTGTATATCAAAAAAATATATGTAGTTTAAGTTAACATTATTACTCTCTGTGATTATGCACTGGCTGGTCAATGATATTATATGGCTAAGTAATAAATAATTTCTGAAGATTCATAGCATAGCAAATAAGGGAAAAAGAAGGGCTAAAATTTATGAAAAATATCTTACAGAAATTGTCCGTGTTCAGATTGTACTTGAGCAAAATAAGCAACACACAATAATGGGGAAAAGTAGAGATTTTTAAATTTGGTCTTTCAGTCTGTATTCTCCCAAGTAGAAATAACAAGGAGTGTCTGACTCGAGTGAATTTGTAAGTAATCAATGAAGAGCAATTGTTCCTGGCAATTACTTTTAATGTCTGTGTGTCAGTAGGTAATAATACTTGAGCCTCAGATGGGGCAATCATATGCTCTGCTGTCCAGAGATTGCAAATAATGCCTAGGTGCATATAGCTAATGCTATGGTTCTGGCTCATTGCACCATTTTGTCCTATAGGAAAAAGACACTTGATTAAGTAGGTTTTATTTTGTACTCTTTATAAGGTTATTGTATAGTAATTATCCCTTAGTGTATGTATAGAGACAAGCTAACTAGGACACTGTATGTGGGGCTGAAAGGTGAGTGAGTGGCTGTGGGCAGAGAAGTTGTGTGATTCTGGGGGTTCTCCAAGACACAGTGGTTGGGAGATTATTTTTCTTTTACTAAAATTTCTGTCCTGCAGCTGCAGGCACCATGACAGTGAGATCACACGTAGCAAAAACTTCAGATCTGAGCTGAAAGATGAAGAAGATGGTATGATTTATTCAAAATTGTTTTAACATCTCACTTGTGCCCATGGTTGAGTAATTTTTCAGAGAAAGGAGTTTTAATAGCCTATTTCAGCAGCTCCGTGCTCTGTAGGTGCAGAGGCCAGCTGGGGATCCATTAAGGAACCCTTGTAAATTCAGACTGCTCCAGGGATACACCCCGATGAGATGGCCGGAAAGTACTGAGTTTGGCCATTCACTCATTTTTGACCCCAGAGGTGGTGCAGAAGGCAAATGAAATCTGCATGTCAAGACAGACTAATAATAATGCAGAAATGGGCCCTCAGTTAAGGTCAGTAAGCTCCTGGAAACTGCAACACCTTTCAGGAGATGCAAGATCAGATTTAGCTCCACAGAGATAACAACCTGTAATTTTTTATATATTTATTTATTTTTAACACCTTAGGTGTGGCTTTTGGCTGTTTTTTGGGTTTGATTTTTTTTTAATAGAATTTATTTCTCGTTCCCTTTGTATAAGAGGTGTAGGTAGCCTCCATACATAGAGACATAGTCATGCATACAGAGACACGTGTGCCTGTTTTCCTCTCCTTGTAAAGCGAGTAGCAGCTGTTCCATTTATAAAGCTGAAAAGACATGGGAAAACACTCATTAGTAAAAGAGTTTGCAACGTATAACCGGGGCGAGTTATAGTTATAGGAGCTTTGACTTGTGCTCTGCGTGTGTGTGTGTGTGTGTGTGTGTGTACACATACAAAAGACTACACACTTCATATCATGATAGAGCCACCAGCATGTAGGTTCATCTGGGGTTTTTCTGTTTGTTGTTGTTGTTGTTCCTTTTTTTTTTTCCTTCATGTTTAAGGGAAGAGTTAATTGAACAACAACAAAATACGTATGAGGACAATCCCACAACCCATTTTGGGGTAATTGTTTTTTCTCTTAAGAGAACATTACCTCTCTCACAGATGGTCAAAGTGATGCATTAGGGGAAATCAACCAAACTTGGCCTTCTTCCTGGTCTCTCTGCTTAGTAATTGCAGCTTTTAACCCCAGAAGTATTGTGTAAATTTGCTCCAGATACTTCTCTAATCTGCATTACCAGGCTTCACAGTTGGAAAGCTCCCTTTAAGTTCTCGAAAAGCAATTTTATTTTTCTTGTTAGTTTGGGCATTTGAAAACAAGGTCATCTGCCAAAAGTAAAATTTCCTTCATTTCAAATTACCTGAAAAAGGAGTCCTGGAAAACGAACTGCAGAGTGGGCTAAATGCCGTATCTGCAGGAGCTGAGCTCAGGCGGAGTCACCCAGTGCCAGCAGTGCTGTGGTGGCAAGAGATTTACTCACCTCAGGTCTAAAGGAAGACACGTTTAACTGCTAAAATGCTCACACAGCATATTTTCCCATACGATACATTGGCTTTTCTTTAGCACAGTGGTATCCGTATTCTGTGTACCTCTTTTTTTTTTTTCTTTTTTTTTTTCCTTTGAACAATATAGTATGTTCATTGCTTTCTTTACCTCTTATTAGCTGGATGTAGACTTGATTCCGTTTTCTGCTTTGGTTTGCTGTGTGTTTGTAAAGAAACCAGTTTGGTTCTTATTGCCCTTTATTAAGATACGGAGCTGCCCCAGGGCTGATGTTTTTTGATGATGAGTTATTCAGTTCAGGCTGAGCAGGGCATGGAGAAGCATCCTGTGGTGGCACTTGCAAGTGCATTGCAGAGGGCTGGTGGTTTGGGTTTTATAGCCCAGGGGTGCTCTGTACCTTGAAGACAGTTCGATTTTTTTTTTTTTTTTTCTCCTGTCACTGCTTCTGTGGAGATTATTCCCTTGCCCTCTGTTTTGAGGTGATCTGGGCTTCTGTGCTGCAGGATGCTTCGCTTTTGGCTTCTAGCCCTGCTGTTTAACTGATTCCTTTTACTGGAGTTGAATTTTCCGATCTTTTCCTGTTTTTCTCTTTGCCTTCTGTCTTTTCATCCAAGCAAAATTTCATTTGGATGATAAACATGAGCAGGCCAGCCCTCCTCTTGCATGGATAGAAATTTTATTTACTTCCTACTCTGTGTAGCTTCTCCTCCACAGAGCTGAGATTAAGCTATGCCTGATATTTCTGCACTGCAATGTAGGCAGAAATAAGGAGCTTAGAAATGCAGAAAATATTTTAGCAATAATCATCAGAAAAACATTTTTAAAGATTTTCTTAAGATAAGTTTTTATTGTAAAAAGTAAATAAAGGTATTTTTGTAGGATATTAAAAAGCAGCTTCTGAAAAACCTCTTGTCAAGAACAGGAATGTGAAAAAATAGAATGAACAGGCTAACTTGGAGCACTCAGTCACCTGCCAGGTGTGCCTGGGTTGGCCTTATTGCCTCTGCAGGTGTCTGCCAGCAGAGCAGTCTGTTCCCAGAAAACCAAAGACTCCTGATTGCCCCTTGGAGGGAGGGAGTCTTCCTCTCACAGCCCTCAGGCTGTGGACAGGTCTTGGTGGCAGAGGAGGATGAAGTGAGCGTCCCCTGGGCCACACGTTATCACTCGCCTGCAGTTACCAGAGCGCTTTTTATGCAAGTTCTCCTTAACCTGTGCGAGTACAGAGCCCTGGTTCGGTGCAGGTGGGCGCCTCTAGGCTCTTTGAGGTCTAGAAGACCTGCCTGGCTGTTGGAGGAGGAGGAGGCCGCGGCGCAGAGAGGAGCCGGTACCCGGCAGGGTCCCTCATTCCTCCCGTGTGCGGAGCGGTGAGAGCAGCGCCTGTCCCTCTGGCAGAGCTGCTTGTCCCGCTGCTTGTTTGTTAACTCCTCTGCTGCCAATTAGCACTGATCAGGGGAATGGACTGTTGTTCATCCATTAAGAGCAGGGAGATTGTTATGAGGAAGGATCCTGGTGTCAGTGTCCAGCCGCTGAAGCAACTGAGTGTGGTCAGAGGTGCTCTGAAGGAAGCTTTTGCAAAATGTACATGCAAAGATTGGTCAGATGAGCAAATTAGATGACCAAATGCTGCGAAGAAATGGCCTGTTTTAATGGATTAAAAATAAATGCCCCGCTGCAGAGATTATCTTTAAAGAGTGCATTTCACGTTATATTTCAGAGTGGTTGTAATATATTAATGTCATTTGTTCATAGTGAGCAGTTCTGCTTGCTTCTGCCTTAGAAGACCTCAAGTGGGGGCAGGGGTGGGAGGGAAACCACAACAGTTCCGTCAGGTGATTACTGTTATCCAATTCCACTTGATATAATAGTAGTATTTAATTTCAGCTTTCTCCAGGCCCATGTGATTTAGTCATTACCTATTTAGTGTGTTTGCTTTGCTGTCTGTTTTATGTAAAGCACAAACCCTCTTGCTCAAGAGAGCTTATTTCTATCCCTTTACATGTGAATATCATTCCATACAGAACTCCAGGTCCCACTCACATGGATACAACTTAGTTTAAAGCAGTGAAAAGGCTGAACTGTGCCTATTTGAAGGAGACAAATGTTTGCCCTGTATTCCTGGACTCGGGATTTTATGTCCCAGGGGCCCGCTGCTGCCATGGGACTTGGTAGCACCGAGGGACCCTGTCAACCTCTTCCCCACTGCAGGAAAGGGTGTCATGGAAAAGCTAAGGAGAAGCTTGTGACAGTAGTAGCATTGGTACATGTGGAATGAGAGAGATATGTCCAAGGGGATTGGAATTCCTCTGTGTTCTACGGATTGCATGGTGCCCCTAAGGCAACGGGCAGAGGGATCTGTGCTTCTTTCGGAGCCTTCTTCAGCAAACCTGCTAGTGCAGGGACTCGTCGGGGTGATGCTGGGCAGAGTGCGCTAAGGACCAAAAGGAAAGCTTGGGAAAATACAGAATTCTGATATTCTCTCAGAAGGGAAGAATAAGGTGAAGTCTGTGATTTTCTTGCCTATATGCTGCATTTTTTTAACCAAAAAATAATAAATCCATATTAGATTTGTGCACTTAACAGAAATTTAACTCTCTAGAAACTGCATAGCAAAGCAGTTGGGCCTGAATATAATAATGCTTGAAGTATGTAAAATCCCTCTTTCTGTGAACACAGATTTTAATTAGGAAGAAGATCTCTGCTACAAAACCAGACCATTATTTCCAGGTCTGCACCCAGCCAAGAACTTTAATTGGTAAAGAAAGAATCAAAACTTTGGATGTTTCATCAGGTTTTCTTAGGTTTTGATTTTTTTAAAGGAAATAGGATCAGATACTTGAAAGAAGTTTCTATCAGTTGAAGGAGTGCAGTTAATGCACTTGTCAGTCTGGATGGCTAAGATGCTTATATTACTCTCTAGAATAATTGGTGCTATACTAAAAAAAAAAAATACAAAACTTGGAGTAAACTAAATGTATTTCATTTCACTTTTTTATTCTGTTTCTAATTATTTTAATCCTTTTTCTTACTTAATCATTTCGAATTTTTGACTTTTTCCTCTGTTGGGTCCAAAACACTTGATTCTACTGTGTTTCTATGTAGGGTTTGTGGCATATGTTCAGGTTTTAGTTCTGCGTTACTTTCGTTATGCTTTTTATTCCCTTCCTGTTGTAATTATATCTGCTTTTCTCCTTAATAACACTTTTATTATTATTTGCTTGATCCTTTTCACCTTTCTGCATCTCTTCCCCTTTCTCTTGCTCTATTTTTACTGCTTCACTCCTTTGCATTTATTTCATTTGCCAGCAAATATTTATGGCTTGAGTGTTGTCCTGCTGCTTAGTGTGCTTAGCTTTTTATTTTGATCACGGGATGGTGGTCACTTCAATCACAGGATATTCTTCTTTTTTTCCTTTTAATGGTAATTTCAATGGTTTGGAACTTTTCCAGAAGTTACTAGATGCTTAATTCTTTCAGAAAGAGTACTTAAATAGTTTGTGAAGTTAATAACAATTTAATGGACAGTAGGAATTATTATCAATTCTTTTAAATACCTTCCCCTAGGCTACTTAGGCCAGATTTTGTCAGATTTGCCCACAGTTGTAAAGTTAAACTGCTGGTCTGTGGAATGTGCTTATTTACTGTTCTGTTTTTTTGAAAATAAATCTGATGGCAATTACCTTTTTTTTTTTTTTTTTTTTTTTACATTTGTAAGAAAACAGAAGGGGAACCAAGTATGTGTGCGGTCATCACTGGGAGGAGGGTGGCTGAACGCTGGAATAGGAGTAGTTTGCAACATGACGCTTTAGAAACAGATCCGGAAAAGGCAGATCTGTATTTGTATAGGGCAGATCTAGCTAAAAGAAGAAGTTTTGTTTGGCTCTTGAAGTGGATACTTTAAATAATTTATCAAGTTTTGGTTCTTAAAAAGACCAATAATTGCATATCTATCTGAACAGAGCTGCTCTGTGCAGAGTCATTAAAATTGCGTCATTTTTCCCGTGATGAAAGCTGTATCACAGTAAACCAGCTTTTCTCCATAGCTTTTATTTGTGAAATAGTTAGAAATGGTCCCTTTGCACTTAGAAACACTAGGAAGAAAGCAGGTGGTAGCAATCCATGCTATGTCTCTAACCTGCCTTTTTGCTGATCCTGACTTTGGATGGCTGAGAAGTGACAGGTTCTTGGGGAGAGCTCTGTGCTCCTTGAGGTCCCTTTGCAGCGTATCGTGCCCCAAGTGCCCGCGTTGCCCGTACAGGGGTGTCCCCAAGACCCGCTTGTGAGTGCTGGTGGTGAGGAGCAGCACTGCTTTATATTTGCCCCCTTGTAATGACACTACAGCAAAACATATGCAAGATTTTGACTATAAATAGTCTCTCGTGCTGTGGTAGACTTGTCTCAATTCCTTTGGCAGTGTTTTTTTCTCTCACCGTGTCTGTCTGGTTGCGTTTAAAAAGTGGCTCCTACTTTATCTCCATTTAAGTCAGGATGACAAACTATTAATTCCCTGGATAAGCTGCTCTCGGGCACAAGGAAATTGCTGCCTGTTGCTCGTGTGCGGTCTGGCATGGGAACACCGCGTTGGGGCACGAATTGCTCAGTCCCAGAGGGAGGCTGAGGAGAAAAACAGTTTCATGATGGGTGACAGGGAGTGGTGGGCTTTGTGTCCCCCCAGGTGGTATGTCTTGGATAAGGTGACATTGTTGTTGATTTTAAGGCCATTGCTATATTGAGACTGCTACTGGGTCGTATAAATGTTGAGTCGTTGTAACACCCATCTTGAATTAGTTAGATTTGATAGGAGCAAGGAGGAAAGAAAAGGCCAACTTTTCTTGCCGCTTTCTGGAGCTGAAGCAAGCGAACTTAGTAGAGGAAAGACTGAGGAGCTACTTTTTAGATGTGTGCATATGCAATCAGCTCTCCGTGTAGCAGTAAACGCAGCGGGTACTGAGGCTGAAGCAGCCACGAGAGCTCTGTGCAGCGCTGAAAGGAAGGGCCAGGTTTTTCAAGGCCAAGGGGGCAGTTTAGGTCGCAGTTCTCCATGGTGTGGTTGGAAGGATGAAGTTCCAGCTCCTCTGTTAGTATCAAGCATCTATACATCTCACTACAAAGTCTTATTTAGAAAACTGAAATTTGAGGACAAACTTCCATAACACATGGATATATGCTCAGCTGCGACTTTCATGTTACTTACCAGTTATGTTAAGAGGTTGTAAAGTCCTGCAGCACTACTACTGCTTGATATCACCTAGCGATATTAAGGCAAGGGAACGAGACAGTGCTGTAAAGCCCATTTGTCATCAGTGCCCCATTTGGCAGCTCCTGCCACAGCTCTTATTTTTTTTGTCTTTTTTTTTGTTTTCTTTCTCCTACTGGTCATTAAGTCTTTTTATTTCTCTGCGGTGTCTCTGGATTTAAGAACATAAGATAAAGCACGCTGGGTGTAGGTGTTCTGCTGCTGTTGGTAGGCTTGCTGCATGTGCAGCTTTCTGATCAGTTGGCGATGCTGCCAACTGCCTTGGCAGGTGTTTGTCACACAGGGGTGGTTACATCTGGATTGGACTTGTGGGTTTTGTTTTTGTTAATTCTTTTTGGAGGAATGTGCCTGGCCAATATTAAATTCAGGAATGAGGTGGTAAATAACTATATCTGTTAGATATATTTGTATGCAAGATGAAACCAAAATACCATTTGAAACGAGCAATAATTACTTTGCTTTAAGATTCAACTACCTTTCCAAATAGATTGAAAAGATATCCCAAATTCCAAGTGTTCTCGTGTTTGTAATGATTAACGTCTTCTGCTTTTTTTTTTTTTTTTTTTTTTAGATTTTAGATTGCTAAATAAGCTACCCAGATAGATTTGCAAGAAAAGAGATATTAATGTGAATTGTTCTATTCCACGATTTCGGATCCCCTGCATTTCTTACTCTTCCTGTGGAGTAGCCCAGAACCCCATACTCAGTCCTTGCTCCCATGGGTAATCCACTTGGAGCTGTAAGGATGAGATGTTGAAGGATTTAGCTTTTACATCCTGATTGCTGGGAGGGACAGCTCTTTGGGGCTTTTAGTAGTGTATAATGACTGCGTTTTTCTAAATATCTTACTGTGTATAAAGAATGAATAGGAAAAAGACTATTGTCCCGCCAGTATGTTGTCTTTGTGGTGTCTCATGTAAATTATAAGGCTTCCCTTTTCTTCCCTTTCTATAGAGTGTAGTGAGATTAAGAACTCAGTACAAATACAGGAGTTGTGGCACAACTTAGAATTTACTGCATTTGTTAGACTGCTCCAAACTCCAACTTTTTAAAATAGGGATATCATTTTCAGATATTTAAGAGGATAAGTTCCTAGTGAGGATTTAGGGTAAGGTTGATTGAGGAAGTAAATCTACTTTCTGAATGTCTACAAAGAAAAATCAAACGAGAAATTCAGTATCAAAAACATCAAAGACAATAATGCAGTTGCTTTCATCTCCAATGTGTGCTAACACTTCAAAGAAAAGCAAAATGCTCACCCTTCCTGCAGTACCCTCGAAGGAGGATGAGCCTATAGCTGAAGATAAGTCTTCATCACTTCTTTCAGAGAGAAAGGGAAAATGTAACTAAAATTTTGGGCAGAGAAGAGCAGCTATATGCTATTTCTCTCACAGTAGCTCTTTTATTGCAAGAAACTACCTGCACTCGAGCATCGTGTTGTTTCAGTGGGATTTGCAAGTAAGTGTGTGTCCCTCCGAACTTGCTATTTACTGAAAAAGATCATCTATTTAACTCTTAAATATAAGGAGAAAGTGTTGTTCTCTGTGGTAAAGCCATATTCTTTATTCTAATTGCCACTTTTGCAAGAAGTGCTGATCATGCACTTTTAAAGATGTCTGCTCGTTCACTTGTAACCTCTTATGTTTTTTTATCTTGGAATTGATGCTGGATATATTGCTATAAAGTCATCTTTTATTATCGGTGTTGTGCAGGGCATGCTCAGTTACTCTGGTGATGTGAGGAGAGGAAGAGGTAAATCAACCTGAAACGCCTGTCTAAACAGTTTGCTGTGAAACCAGCAGATTTTAGGGCTGCCCGTGCTATAGAAAATCATGCATGTAATGGTTCCCTAAATTTAGGCACCTGATTCAGTGCTCTTTATTGTCAGTGAAATATAATCCAGTCCAGAAACAACCCACAGAAATTAACAGCAATAAAAATCAGGACATTTCCTTTCTATACTTGCTTTAGGGAGTTTTATTTTTCAGGCAAAGGCTATTGCTAAAAATGTACAGTAAACCAAAACCATGAAAATATCATAACTTTTATTTCTTTGAGTGAGAACAGGTTTAAAATGGTTGTTGAAATGAGAATAAATCCAGTTTTGGCTTTTTCTCCATGCTGCTTAGCTCAGTTTCAAAGCTATCACTGATCAGGAAGCTTGACAGCCACAGTGTTTGCAAATCCTCACCAATGAGCACTAACAAGATTTAAAAGTGAAACCTTTAAATAGAGCCAGTTTGCTGCTTTATAGAGTCTGTTATTTAACCACCTGAAAACTGGTCCCATTTTATTTTGACCTATCAGCTCTAAATTCTCCCGAAGCAGGAGGGTCAGGAGGTGCTTATCCTCCTCTAAAATACAGTCCACGCAGTCACGGTGTTTATTGATGTACCGATCAGTGTAGAAGGGATTCATAACAGACTAAATGGAATAGGTTACTATTAAATGAGAGCCCATAGCAACAAAAGTATTTGGAAGTCACTTCAAGGGCAAGTGTGTCTTTGGTCTTAATTGCTTTTCCATTTTGGGTGCTGAATTAATCAGTAGAGAAGCTAGAGAAGACCTTCTCCTTGTAGACTGCACGTGCTGAAACTCTTTAGCCTGGTGGCCGGGCCCATGAGGAGTCAAAAGATGGCAATTTGAAATACTCAATAAGAGTAACAGACAGGTCTTTCAGTCCCTTTTGGGCTTCTGTGTCATGCTGAAGTCACTGAGAGGTTTTAGTGTTTTTGCCCTAAAGAACAAAGCCTGAGTGCTGTACTCGGTACTCCCAGAACGTCTAACAAATCCAAGTATCAGTCTGTTGGCGTTGGTTCACACCATGGTGTCGTGTCTGAAGAAACAGAGAGCATTATTGATGTTTATTTTGTTGGGCACTCCTCAGCTGCATGAATGGATAGATGATTAGATGTAGGCAGCATTTCTCATTGAGCCAACTGGAATGACTGGCGGTCTCGGTGTCCTCTTAACAAGCAGTAGCAAACACAAGTGTTAGTTTTGTGACTATTTGGAACTATTTGTTTCTGCAGTAGTGAGAAAACTGGTTGTTTCCTCTTCTGTCAACATCCTACTAATAGATATTCCACCCAAAAGCAATAGGATGCCAGGAATTTAGTGGTTTCTCCTTGGATTTTTCTAGTCTGCAAAGTACAGGTGAGATTCTGGGGATAGCTCTGCTTGGATGTTATAGCTTTGTGTCAGCACAATTTAGGTTCTAATTCAGTTTAGATAATAGGGGGGTATGTTGCAGCAGTCCGTATAGTCATTGCATCTGTTGTGAGATGGGGATATTTGGAAGTAGAGAAGTGGTAAGGAAAGACGTTGAATGATGAATAGCAATAGCAATTTAATGATACTTGTTACAACCTAACCAGTTCAAAAGTGATCTTTTAAGAAGGGATTTTTTTGAAGTTGTAGTATCAGGCATTTTAGGTTGTTTGCCTCAGGTTGGTGTAGAGGTAAAGGTTCTTGAATGTTTTGAAAACAGTAAGGAGCATCCTTTATATTCTTGCTGAGAGGACAATCTTGCTTTTTTTTTCCCGTCTTTACTGGTTCTGTGACAGTTATTTTGTTTGAATTGTAGTATTTCTTCAGCTTCAAAATGACCTTTTGAAACAAGTCTTTGATCCAGTTGTTGAAATACAGATGCTATGGAGTTGTACGTATATAACTATGCCTACGTATAAGTATTTCATAGACCTGTGTATTAAATATGTATGTAGACATATATTGTATCATATTATAATTATACCTTGTCATCTTTTTTGCCTACTATGACAACAGGCAAAGCAGAGAAGTAATTCCTCGTCTGTAACCTTCTGCCTCTGTTACATACACCCAGTTTCCTCGGTGTGCTTGATGAAACAGTGACATAGTTGGCGCATGTTTCCTTGGTATCTGGAGTAATTTAGTGGTAGTCTGTGGAGTCTGGGCTTAGTTTCTTAAATTTGACAAAAAAAAAAAAAAAAGCTTTTTGTGCCATACTCCACTGGGTACAAACTCACTGTATCATCCATTAGAGTTTTTTTTTCTTTTTTCAAGAATGGTCAAAAATAACTGGTTTCTTCAAGAGAGAATAGGACACACAAAAATGTGTTGTATGAATACACGTGTGCTTGCAAAACACCATGCAGAACTCCTTGCTTTACTTGAGAAGGTGAAGTAACTTCTATATGTCATCAGGAAAACAGCAGAGGCAGTCCATAAAGTCCCAAACAGGTCGAGAAGGGCACAAATAGTAGAGAAATGGTGGCTGGTGGCAGACTGTTCAGAGCTCCAGGCTGCGCGTTGGCAGACAGGCTGCTGCCAAGTGCAGGAGCAAAATGCTGGGTATTCAAGAGCTCTGCTGGATCCTCAACTAGGGAAAAAGCAGTGTTCAACCTGCGGTGTTGGGCAGCTGCAGAAACCTCTGCTTGCCTGGAGAATCGGGGTGAGGGAGCAAGGGATGAAATCGGAATACTCTGTTTTTGACTTAAATGGAGGTTGTCCTTACTACCCAATGAGGCAGTGTTTTTCAATATCTGAGGAGCTTCACTTAAAGGTTGGAATAGGCTATATTAAGGGCATTAGTTTTCCCTTCTGTATCTGTTGCTGGAATGCTGTTGAGGAACATAATGTTTTGTAGCTTTTCTGTATATCAGTGTCAAAAATAAAATATTAAATTTTAGGTAGAATTTTTCATTCCTTGCTTTACTGGGAGCAACTTGTGCATGGAAAGAGTAAATAACTGAAGAGATTTCTTCACATAATATGTATGATCTCCTTGTGTGATCGACTGGAAGTAGAACCTAGAATTTCACTCGTTTCCTTAGCCTGTGTCACAACCATTACATTATTTAAACATTTTATTTTTGTCTGTGCAAATTAAGCTGAATTGCTTTGGCCATTTAGTAATGCAAAATAGATGAAACCGTTTAAGGATTTGCTGGCTGCCACAAAAGCTTTATTGTAAAAAGTTAATCTCTTGAAAATGTTATACTATTGACAAAGTTGCTTGCAATAATTAAGAAATTTAAATGAGTCACTCACAAAGCTGTAACAATTGAGTATTATGGTTTCACAGGAAATAACAGTTTCAGATATTAAATGTTCATATTGTGGCATGAATAAGTACTTTGCTTCTTAAGAGTGGCTTATCTTCTAGTGGAATTTGCTCAAAACAATATTCATTGAATCTGATGTCTGCTTCCTTATTATTCACACACCAAAGTCACTGGGGCTTTCTCCCGGAGCTGGAGACGTGGGGCCTGTGCCAAGTCTTTCAGGCACTCAGTCTCCCGTGGTGTCGGATGAGGAATACACTGGGGTATTTCCTTCAGCTCTGTAGCGGATACAGTCCCGTGACTGACTATTTCTGAGGCATTAGTAATTGTTTTCTTAAGATGTTGTGCACTCAACTACTTATGCATGTTTTTAGCTGGCATTTTTCCATCACTTGGGCAGAGATCAGTTCAAATGCCTCAGTAATGTTGTCCTCTTGTTAAGTGATTAAGTTTAAATATTGTGACTTCATTATGTGCTTTTACATAACTCTTTCTGATTACCTGAAATAGGAGGCCAAAGTCAGGAAGAGTTGAAAATTATGGGACTGGAAAATTGGGTAAAAGCTAAAAATTTCTTTTAGTCTGTGATCCTAAAATAAAAGTGAATAGTTTTGCCACTAAAATTCAGTATACATTCCAGTTGGATTTTCTTGCCTGTCTCTTATAAGTGTTACCTTCAGCACCTGTAGTATAAGGCATGATGCTTATTATAATAAGGGTTCTACAGAATATGAGATTAAAATATTCTTGTGTGAATGTGTTGGTGAAACTCGCTGCAGAGATCATGAGATCCTGGAGTAAGCAAGTCCTGGGGAAGAATCTCTTCCTTTGAAGGCAACTTTGATTGCAGACAGGGGAGGTTTGTTGGATCTGCACATTTTTTTTTTTTTTTAACCACAAGCTGCCAGGATGAGTGATACAATAAATGCACAACCTTAATGGAGTAATCAAGCTACATTATCACATTTCAACAACAAATTTTACAAAGCTCTATTTGTAGTCACCAATAGAGGTGCCACTTCTCCAACACATAAAAGATCAGAGATCAATGAAATCCTGTTATTAGTGAAGATGCCTTGTATCTTGTTATTTAAGGAACGCACGTGATAGCAGGTATTAAAGAGCACATGGGTATGAACTCAACCAGGGACATGGGCTGGGCGGGAGGGAGAACTAGCAAGGATCCTTTCACACTCATGTATAATGTTTCTAAATCAATTTAAAATTGATCCTGAATCAGTATGTTTGGAAGGAGCTGTACCTGTGATGGCAGCTGGTCCTGCTGTGCATGTCGTCCTCTTGCCATTCTCCAGAACTGATTTTTTGGCTTTCTTTCCTGCTGAGTACACTAATGGATTGGTGTCTCCGTTAAAGCATCTGTAGTTTAAACAGTTCAATCCATGTCTTAGGTTCAGTTTAAGAGAAGAAAACTTTATTCATACCAAATTTGTGCAAGTCTACAGACTATGCATCTTCTACATTGAGTAGCAATCTGTAAGTACTTAAAGTGTACAGGCTGCACATTTTAAAAGTTTTATTGGGATTACTTTTCTTTAGTTAATCGGTGTCAAGTTGAAACATTCTTTAACTCAGAATTTAATTGCTGGCTTTATTTGGTTCAGTCTTAATGTACACCATAACTTCCCTGGAAGCAAAAACTACAATACTAAATCAAGCCTTTTGAAGTACCCAAAACACAACTCTTGGTTCGTTGTTAGCATTTGGAATTCTGTAAAGCCATGCACTGCACGGTCGAAATGCCAAAGCACTATATCAGAAAATAACTGATGTGTTATTTGGGCAGGAAAGAATAGTTATAATAAGAAAGGTCTGGAAATGGTTTTCTTGATATTAACATAACACAATTAGGATTAAGAACATAATTTTTATCATGCCAGGATACAATGTAGTGCAGGGATTCACCATTGAAAGATTAAGAATTTTAGACAGTGGTATCTTGAAAGAACGAGTGTTTTCCAGCTCATCTGATACAAAGAGGATAAACAAAAATTTAATCTGGAATTAAGTGTACCAGGTGTTCTAGACCTATTACAGACAATATATATCTGCAAATACTCATGTTCTAATTTTTGTGGTGGTGGTTGTAAGACCTAGCATGAAAACTATTACCTGTGTTCCTATGTAACCATCATTAAGTCAGGTTGTCCTTTGCGGGAGAACAGCAACTTTTCCAATGCATTTTCAGTAATCCACTGACCCTGCATGAAAGCCTACCAGTTAATGCTTAAATGTCAGTTATCTGAGAGTAAAAGAAGATAATTAATCCTGGATATTAAGTAATTATCGTGGTAAGGGAACTCACAAGCAGTTTTGTATTTATTTGTGCTTTCATGTGCTGTGTTGATATTATGTGTAAGCATGAATTAAAATAGTTGACAAGTATTGTGAACATTACTATCATTTGTTGATGGACTGAGTGGATGGACTTATCACTTTGATTTTTTTAAAATATTTGTCATCAATGACATGATGCTTATGAAAATGAAATGAAGAGCTTAATTCTGATCTCGGGAAACCTTGTCCTGGACCTGGACTTGTCTGCAGTGCAGCTCTCTACTGCATGTTCTGCACTCCTGCTCTGCTCCAGCGCTCGGGGCTCCGCTGTGTGTAGAGGGAGCAGCAGAGTTGGGCGCTACGAGAGCTCCCGCGCCGGCGTGCGCTCCATGGAGCACAGAGCCCAGTGGAGACTCACTGGGAGGCTGTGCAAGTGCGTCGCGTCCCCGGCCGTACGTCAGTTGTGCCATTCGCAGTTCGGCCTTTTGAAGAATACAGGCTTTAGGCACAGCAAAACTAAGTGTGTTGTGAAGAAACAGGGTTTTAGGAAACTGCAAAATTCACTTACATTTTTGACATGAGCTGATGTTTGATTTGCCATCATATTGGAAGACAGCAAAATGAGAGTTAGTTACAAAACAACAGCATCATTAACCTCCGCACTCTGTTCAATTACTGAGGTGAGGCAGGGTTTTTGTAAGTGCCCAGCAGTGGTTTCCAGGTGCCCGGAGCCCTGCCACGTGCCCAGGGTTCTCGGGGGAGCTCAACCACTGGAGAAGCCGTTTCTTTCAGTGTCCAAATGGGAACTCGGCACATCTGAAGGTCTGAGCCTTAACTTCTCTATGTACAAAGATAATTATATCCCGTGCTGACTTCGATCATGTGTAATAGTAGTTTTCCTACTCTGCTGCGATGTAGCAGAGCCCAGTATCCGAAGGGATTCTTGGAACTCGCCTACCACTTTTAATGGATATAAAAAATCAGGAAACTATTTCAAGGTGAAAGCCTGTGCCATCTGTTCAAAGTTGAAGTTTTGTAGTTATTCATTGCCTGGGATTATTTAAAAATGAAATGATCTTATTTAGAAATAATATATTTCTTTGCAACTTGTGGTGAGGATAGGATCTAAAGTCACTGGTGATGTTTGATCATTCTTTATATAAAGGCAGTTGAAACAAATCATACAAGAAAACTGCTAAGCACAAAAGACCTCTATTTCTGGTATTCCCAGATACTTTTAGTAAGTTTGCCTTAGCTGAGGTTTTAATTTAGCATTAACAAAGGATTTTGTGATGTTTTATATGCTCTAATCTAATATTCTGCCTGTGATTTCATTCAGAACTACTATACATTTAAATCTGAGTTTGGAAACCAGATACCACAGGAGAATAGTCCTGGAAAAGTCTAAATTATCAGCTATGAGCTGATCTAAAACTTACAGTATTGAAACATCTTTTGAAATATGCATTAGAGAATCTTTAAAGAGATCATACAAAATTCATCAAAACCTACTTCTCAGAAGAAGCTACTTTTTCATCAGGGTTTTACATGTCACTGTTTTTAGTCCCAAATTTTTTCAGGCATTTACATACAAACAGAATTTTGTATATACACACATAGGCGCGCACAGAAGATACGAGAGCCCATCTCTTTTTGAGTCGCATGTTAAAAACGACAGCACAGCTGTCATACTCCTGAACCACAGAAAATTGTCTCAAAAGTCTAAAAAGGAAGAATAGGGACTGGAATTTAAGGATTGCACTGGAAATGATTTGGCCAGTAGCTAGTCAGAGTTTCATTAACAGATAGGGCAAATACAGCCAAGAACTTTGATGTTGTTCCATACTCTTTTGATATATATTTATTTGTCTGCTTTTCATATATTTGATGTGCTTATTATTAGTCCCTTGGCTAGAAATCCTGCGACCTCCAACACTGGATTGGGTAAAGCCTTGAGTAGCCTGCTCTGACCCCAGAGATGACACCGCTTTGAGCAGGGGATTGGATTAGAGGTCCTTCCCAACCTGAATTATCCTGTGATCCTATGATGGAATTGAGGCCTGAATTTGTTTAGAGTTGGGTACAGCAGCAAAGCGGTTTTCATATCAGTGTTACACATGAGTGTTGGTGAATCTGCATCCCAAGGCTGGAGTCCGTGTGCTCGCTCGTTTGGGAGTTTCTGTAGCAGGATCAGAATGAACTACTTAAGATGCTGCTTATCTCTGACGTAGCTTGTTCGGGCATGGTATGTAACAGCATTTGACCTTACTGATGTTGGTTGTGATTTTTAAGTGCTTATGCACTGATTTTTGCACTTTGGTTGTGTTGCCTCTCTCTGTATCCATCTAATAACAATAATAATAGATGCCTTATAGAGTTACATCTGCCATGCAGGTCTCGTGTTTGCTTCTCATAAACTGTAGCTTTATTTACTTTCTGTGCTGCTTGTTCATTCCGTCTGCTGTTAACTCTGTAGACTGGGTAGAACTGGAGGTACTCTGGGTGATGATCAGGTTATTGAGACCTAAGCAAGAAGCTGCATGAGAACCTGGAATTCCTGAAGGAAGAGCAGTGGAGCTGCTATTCCTGCATGAAGTAGGCTAGGAAGGGGAAGGGAAACAAAAACTAATGAGATGCTGGTCTACTGCGTCTCCACACTTCAGCAGCGGTTTTGAGCAGTCTTCACATGGCTTAAGCAGTGCCAGCCTCCTGAGATGCCACAGCGCTCTGTTCACTCCTAACCTGACTGTGGCGCTATCTTCCACTATGTATACATATATATATATATGTGTTTGTGTAAATATATATATATATATATATGTGTTTGTGTAAATATATATATATATGTGTTTGTGTATATATATATATATATATATGTGTTTGTGTATATATATATATATATATATATATATATATATATATATATATATATATATAAAAAAAATCTGGGCATGCTCTAAGAAGAAGGCCTGTGAGGGAAATATGCATAAAAACAATATTTTAAATACTCTTTTAAACTTTACTCTGCAAATTATGTGTAAATTTTACCTAGTTGTATAAATTTTCGCAAGTGAGTTTGCACAAAATTTGAGGGTTTGTGCTTGTCCAAGACTCATAATGCCCATATACATATTTAAATAACTAAACATCTATCAGAACATAAAAATCTTTCACCAGTTCATCTCAAAGCAACCTTTGCCTCAGCCACAGCAGACAGACCTACCTTGCAGCATGCCTTGGAGGTAAATGGATAATGAATATTTTGAGCAGCTTTTTCAGGATCATTGTAAAACTACTTTGGCTGCTCTTCTTCCTCCCTAAGGCATTTAAATAACTATTCAGTTAGTAATTAGTCTATTTAATGGAACAAATGCTTTTTCATATATGGATTTGGATTTTTTTTAATTATATTTTTTATGTGAATACTATACTTAGGGAGCATCATCTTTACCTTAAAATTAAAGGAGGAGTTTTGTCTCCCCAGTCCAGCACTGGACACAGACAGTGGGCACTCCTACCCAGCCGTCAGGGAAGATGCCTGGATGCCTTCACTCTTGGTTTGATGTAATCTCTGTGCATTCATTTGTGTTACCCTTTTTCCTGAGGCAAATAGAGAGGCTGTTTTTAGACAGGGTATTTTACTTAACGATTGCATTCTGTGGCTATTACCTGAATGCCAGGGAGGGCTGCTTGCCACCGTGCTGCCTTTGCCTTAGGAAGAGCGAGTGATTATTTTAGCACCGGTGCTGTTCTGAAGGATGGTAACATATTTGATTGTGTTAACCTTTCCTATTCCATTGGATTACGTGGTCAGAGTCAAGAGATGTAAGCGGATGATTCCTGCTTCTGGGGTTTGCCAGCCGTCGGGATTGGGGGCCTGCCAGCTTCCTGCCGAGCTGTCGCCGCAGCGCGACGTGCCAGCCCCATCCACCTGCCCTGCTCGCGCTGCCAGCGGAGCGACGGCTCCTCCGTGGGGCAGCCCTGCCAGAAATATACCCACTTCTTCCTTTTTTTGTGGAAGAGGAAGTAGTTGGCATTTGTAGAATATGAATTACACATTTGTAGCATGTGGATTACAACTTTTCATGGGCAGCAGGACATGCATGTTAACTAAAGAGCCTTTTTGAATGGGATGGTTTCTTTACTGTAAAAGAACTGTATCGCAGCCAAACGCTCTTGGTATAGCATTAAGGGGCTAAAACTATTAATCAATTTTTGTCTTCTGATCATCTTAATCTATTCTAGTGCAGAGTTCACCACAAAAGCCTTTATCACACGCAGAGATTTTTTTCTGCTTTTTTGTCTTAGTGAGACAACAGCATTAACAGATAGAAACCGATCAAGATAAGTTTATCTGTCACCTTTCAGTTACTGAATTGATTTGAAATTAGTGTTTTCTTTATTTTTTTATTTTTTATAGATTAGGATAAATTAAACCTTACAGAAGATAAAACCAAGGAAATCTAAACTCTGCTTAAGGTATACGAGACTACCACTAAGTCTCTGTTAGCATTCTGATTTGATGCAAGCTGTCTGAGTTTTTCTTTGAATTTTCTCCTTTAAAGAATTGCCATCCCTCTGAAGTTATACTTTATATACTTGTAGATCACCTTTTACCCAATTCCTGATGAAATCTGCTTGTCAAAAATACGCTTAGCAACAAGAAGCAAGAAACTGCATTGCTTCCACGTTGTAGGTCCTAGTAACAAGTAGCGCAATAAACTTGCCCCAGCACAGTACATTTTTTTGTGCAGTTTTCCCACAGGTGAAGTTAGGTAACAGCCTCTAGACCTTTCTGTTACTAAATTGTCTCACGGATAGTGGGGGAAAAAGTCTGAACGGCGTTTTTGATTCATCATGACACAGCAATTCTGGACATTGTTGGAATTCATCACTTCAGTTCTGCAAGATGAGGTCCGAGATCTAGCCTGAGCTCTTTAGAAGTGCTCTTGTTTTACTTGAGTGGAAATAGGACTGAAAAAATCTTTCCAAGCTCACTGAGGAACTTTGATCAGCTCTTAAGGGCTGTCATGAACACGTTTTCCATAGTAGCTATCGATATTACTAAGAAAATCACGGATAGACGATGGAGTAGATTTTAGAAGGTTTTTTTTCAGGGAAGTGGCATTGCCGAGTCTGAAGCAGTGGGATATGGAGGGCACTCTGCTAGATGGTGGCTCGTGGCCCAGCTTGGCCTGGGTGCCTTGTGTGCACTTGTGACCCTGTGCGTGCTGCTGGTGCAGTACCGCACTCCTGCAAGTGAGGAATAGTAAGAATCCAGGACAGAGTCCATGCGGGTCATGGTACGTATGTATGCTATAGACGGCAACAATATCTTGTAGTGTCGGTCCTGTTCTCTGCTTCATAAGGCTCATTCAACAATCTAGAGCTCACAGTGACTAAAAGCACTGGTATCATGAAGCCTAATGACTAACCTGGTTAACATCAGGAAGTCAATTCCTCAGCAAGAGGACTTGAACAAATGTCTTGATTGTCTCTTGACGGGGAGCCCTGTCATGATATTCCACCTTATGTGGCCTTTGGAAACTGGGTCTAGGTGAATGGCAAGAAAGATGTTGAGCTAGTTGTGTCATCGGAGCAGCAAGGGTACTGAGTGCACATTGCTAGTGGGATTCAAGCCGTGTTTGGCTAT
This sequence comes from Crypturellus tataupa, assembly GCA_034781795.1. Taxonomy (NCBI): domain Eukaryota; kingdom Metazoa; phylum Chordata; class Aves; order Tinamiformes; family Tinamidae; genus Crypturellus; species Crypturellus tataupa. The sequence continues at coordinate 1,133,812 of JAWLRI010001026.1, forward strand.
TGTCTTTGCAAGCTGAATGACCGACTGTTTTGTTTATTTGTGCCATGAACACAGAAATAGAGGCAGAGCTTGAGGCACTAACCACATGCAAACTGCGTCTGGCAGCTGTTGGTGATGAGCAGGCGAGGCAGGAGACACTGGGGGAGGTGTTGGAGGTGGCCTGCAAGTTTAGTGTTTGCAGGTGTGACAACTCCAGCCCGGCTTGGCTGGGGTGCGTTTGCCCTTGCTGGGGGACAGCTAAACCCTTGTCAAGCTTTGCAGTATGTAGCTCTCTCTGGTTAGGAAATGTTCATGTGGAGCAAGTTTTAATTTATTCTTCTGTACAAAGCCTTAGATGACCACCAGCAGGAACTGCAGCCTACAAAAATATCAAAAAAAAAAAAAAAAAAAACACCCTGGTCAACCTTTGAATTTTAATGGCATTTATACTGCAATCTTGTTCTTAAATCTGATTTTGCTAAAGGACTCCTGCTTGTATCAATTTCTGAGCTTGATAGCTGGTTGTATGGTGATGCTCAGTCTGCAGGAAACGTGTTTTGCTTCATCTTCTGTGGAGTTCTGCCTCTCCTCGTGTGGGTCTGGCCTCCCAGTTGCCTGGTGTGGTCCTGTGGAGCGCGCTGGTCTGTGGGAGAGGAGTGGGGAGAGCATGGGGCCTGGGGAGGTGGGGAGGTGTCCTGTGTACCTGCTTTGCTTCTGCCGATTTCGTGCTGATGCTTCCTATCGAATAGCCAGGACGTAATCAGGAGCTTCAGGGGCTACTTCAAAGCCAACTTCCTACCTGCAAACCTGTCTTAATACATGAAAATCGAGGCAGAACAGCACTGCTGCGCAGGCGCGTTTCATTACAGTGGTGGTTTGCGTGATGCCATGCTGGCAGAGCTGGAGTTGGTGACTGCTGTATCATGGGGAGAGGCAGCTGAGGGAGGATTTTCTTTCAGAGACTGCTGGGTAAAGAAATGAAATGCTTTTCTGAGCCAGTAGATCTGCTATCTTCTTGTTCTTGCTGTATAGGATTACTGTTTCAGGCACCGGAACCTCTATGACAACTTATTATTATACATTTTAGAAATCATTTCATCCACATGATTTTCTTAGTTCAAGTGTATCTGTGGATGAAGATGTTATGGCTGTGTAGGTACAGGATTAGTGAAGTAGTTAAAAGTGCGTTAGGGATGAGTTGAGTGAATTCAAGTTCTGCAGGTGAGCTAGTGATCATTCTTGTCCTGATCTTACAGAAATCCCAAACACAAATGGAGATCCATTGAATTAGTAGCAACAGAATTTACGATCTTTTTGGTTGTATTGACCATATTTTTAAAAATTTTCAAGCTTTGGTGTGTTATATTAGCTTCAAATTACTCATGCTGCAACAGGTACTAAAAAGAAAACAAAACCAACTTTCTCAGTTTAAAATTATTTTTGGTAACAACATATTCCACACCAAAGGCAGGTTTTAGGAAACTAACCATAATCCAGAACTCAGCAGCAGTTTATTAATCCTAAGGCAAAGTCCAAAGTATTCTATTTAAAACATGCAACAGTAACTTTCAGCTGGTGCTGGAGTGAGCTCAGCCTAGTGAGAAGCAGTTGTACCATCACAGGCAGTTTCCCAAGGAGAAGTTATCCCTGCCCTGGCAACCCTTAGCTTTCTCCTTGGTCTCTGGTGTCCAGGTTGTCCCAAGGTTGCACTCCTCTCCCCTCTCCACCCTTTCTCCTTGTCCCTAAGACCCTTTCCTGCCTCGTGCTAGTTGGCATTTCTTTGGCAGAACACTTTTTACAGGAGTTGCGCATCTCTGGCTGGCTTCATTAGTGCCTTGATTCAAAGCAACAGGGCAGAGTTGTCCTCACTGCTGAACTTTGTCCTCGCTTACTTAATGTATGTTGAGTATGCCAAATCCGGAGTGGATTTAGGAGTGCAATCAGACTAATTTCAAAAGAAGCAAATCTGAAAATCTCATTCTGAGCATGACCACCTACACTCCTGTAAAAGCAATACGTGGGTCTGTGCAGTCCCTTGGACAGTTGGGAAGAGTTTGTGTGGTGACCAGGCTTGGTCCCACTTGGTTGAAGGGATTCCAGAATAAAAGTAGGAAGCAGAACTAGCGCCTGTGCAGGACCCCCGGCCATCACATCATCACACATGGACTGTGTCAAATGACTTGCTAATGTAGCTAGAGCCTTAGCTGCTCGAGTTTGAGTATTTAAAAATCCATCATTCCTAATCACATGGATGGCTAAGTGTGGTTTGTCTTTGAGACTTGTGTTAAGGATGTTAGCACCTAATCACAGCAGTAGAGAAAATAGAGTTCAGCCCTTGTGCCATGCTTTTTCACTTTTTTGTTGCAGAGTAGCACAAGTCACCATTTCCTAGGAGAAAAGATATTTTCTGCTGCTGCTCTAAATATATTAATTCCAAGAATCCGAGAGAGGGAAGAAGTCATTATTATTTATATTATTTCATAGCTTAAGGGTCTTCCCTTACATTGAATCAAAATATATTGTGCAAATATATAAGAAAAAGTCCCCTGGGGATTAAGGAATTTGATTCCACTTTCTGATTTTTCAAGTCATTTATTCGTGGCAACTGAGTAGTGACTCTGATTCTTACTGGCATTAAGCTGGGGACTTGCTGGACAGCAGGGAAGTTTTGCCAAAGTCTATGGACCCTTAGCATCAATTCAAGAAAATACCTCAGCTGCAAGTCTGAGTTTGAGAAATTCGATGAGTACAGATACAAATACTTTTTTTACCCAGAAATATGAATTCTGAATATGCATGAGGGAGATTTTTCCTCATTTCAGAAATCTGGCTAAGACATTATTCCCACCAGGACATATGATCATTGAAAGAAAAAGGAAAAGCATGGAAGCACCAGCTGTTTGTGAATGAATCAATTTTGGCTTGGTTAACACCAGAGGTGAATCAAATATGGTTTTGTTAGGATGATAAAGACTGATAAATTGAAGGTGGTTTAGAAATCCTCTAAGGGATTTTTCTAAAAGACAGTGCCTGGCCTGTAAAAAATACCTGTGCTGTTAAGTAAATATGAAACTGTTATTTAACTGTTTACTCATTCCCTTTCTAGTTTAAGACGCCATTTCAGTTTCCTGCTGGCATCATCCTACTGTGTCCTAACTAAATCCAATACCTGTTGTTCTCCTCAAGCTTCCCAATTTCAAAGAGAAAGCTGAAAATCTGTGTGCGAGCCTGAGTCTGTGTAATGCTTATGTGATGCTGAGTCCATTTACTCAGGAATCTTCTTCCTGCTGTTTTAGGTTGTTTTGAAGAGAAATATGCAGATATTAAATATAAGGTGTATTAAGTAAATCCATCACATAATTTAGCTAGAATATAGGTGCCTCAGTGACTGAAAGCTACAATGCGAGTTATTTGCAGGAAACTTGATTGAATTTTTGAAGTTAATATATATGTCCTGTTTGAAAATGGAGAGGAAGAAAGTCCAGATGTGAATTTGTAGCTAGTATTACATGGAAAAATGAACTGTTGTTAGCATTATAGTCAGTCATGTATGATAGCTGATACCAACACTGAATGCGATATTAAGCATTTGTCCTCTCACCTGAAGATCCTTAGAGTGAAGAAAAGTTCTGTAAGGAATAATGTCAAGAAGAATGATTGTTACAAACTTTAAGAATATTAACAGCTATAAAATGAATGGTTTAGGGTGTTCTTGGTCTAGATGCATTCTTAATTTAAATGGACAGATAATTAAAAAAAAAAAGATGTGTCTATTAGTATAATTGTGATGACATTTAAGAAAATGGTGAGAATATCAAGGAATGCTTTACTTCACCCCTGTAGCTTGGCATTTGTCATGCCTTGTTTGGGAACATAATTTCCACTGGATTTTCAACAGAAAGGTTTCAAGTTTTCCTGACTTTTGGGAATAACTTGGTCAGTTGTGAGATGAACTGTTACTTGTAGGGATTTTGATGTGTTGATAGTTCAAGACCCATTTAGCCTGGGTGTCTCCATCTCTCTCAACTTGTCTTTAAAACTTGCATACTAGGTCATTTTTTTTGGTTAAAGACACTTGTGAGGACGTCCACTCTACCTTATACCTCTACCTCAAGTAAAAACTGCACTTGGTTTGACTTTTTGCAAAGTAGAGATGCCTTCTATTTAATTCCATCCCCATGTTTGGCTCTGCTTCACTGTTACCACATTAGATAGCAAATACAAATCCAATAACACCTAACCCTTGCTTTCATTTACTTGAAAGTGACTTGCTTGCTCCAGGTCTTTGAGATTATCTCTTTTAGAAAATAGTTTATTCTCAACAGTAGGCAGCATTGGCCAACTTCAAGCTGTACTTAATCCTGTGAGATTTGATTGATTTTTGGGGTATTTTAGTCGGTGTTCATACAGACAGATCATGAAACTACTACATTGTGGATTTATTTAAATAAAGTAAGAAAAAAAGAGTTTGCTAATAATAATAATTCTCTTTCCAAAAAAGAAAAGTAGCTTCACTTAATATGACAAGATGTTGTTGTTCTTCTGTTAATTTTTTGCTTGTACATAACACTGATTGATAGATATGTTCTTCCAAGTATTTACATGGTAGAAAAGCTGCTTATGCCATATGAGAAGTACGGCTGTGCAGATGATTTAACTTCCAATGTCTAGTGCGAGTAAGTTGAGGTAAATACAGAGTAAAAGCTTTTTTCAAAATATTAAAAATGAGAGGCTGAGAGTGACAGTAACTAATGCTGAACTGAAAGAGCTCGTGGATTTTTATTATCAAGTAGAATCCTCTCCTGTCATGGAATGCATGTGATTTTATTTAATGAGTGAGGCTGTTAGAATAGCGGTGCTTCTGCACCTATTTGCAGTGATCTAATTAGCAGTGTTCATATCCAAAGCTCCCCAGAGTTGTGTCAGCCTTGATGTGACGGGCTGGTCAAGGAGCTCTGCGCCTGCCCTGCCACCAGCTGGAGTGGTGCCTGCTGGGCACCTGGCGTCACCTTTGTATAAGGGAAGAGGCAAAAGCCCAAGGTAAACCCATTGTGGGCACGAGTGTGCTGAGAATGACTGTGGATCCAAGTATTTCCAGCACATTGTGGTTCTTGCCAATTCCTACCCCTCACTTCTGCCATCGTCATTTTGGGTAGTCGGTGATGTTGCGGATCCTGCCTGCTTGGCCCGTGCAGCCCTGCTTAGAGTTCAGCAATCCTGGTGCCTTCGTGTGGTCAGAGTAGAGCCTGTACGAACAGATCTTCCTGGTCGGGTGGGATTTTGTGCTGAAAGCCTCAATACGAATGGTGAAGCTGATACCGTAAAAGACACACTGATGTATTTTAAAGTCTCAATTAATTTTACTGACCATCATAAAAGTTTAGTTACCGTGATTCTGCAAATATTGTTATGCTTAACTCTATTCATGCAGAGAGAATTTAGTAGATTCACTCAAATTTAACAGGCAAAATTAAGCAGGAATATCAAGTGTTCTGCTATACTGGCCTTAGGGAGCCCTGTGGACTACTCTAGGGAGCCTTCCAAATATGATTGAGAAAGGCAGGTTATTTACATCTGTAAACTGTATAGAATGTATATTTTAGTGAACATGTATCAACACTGGAATCTTCTAGTTTCTATAAATTGAATAAGATTAGTAATGATTTATTCAGGACAGAAATTGCACAATTATTACAGGATAAACCATACAGTAATGAATCAGGAAGTTACATCTTTGTGGTATTTTTCAGCAAATGAGGGAAGGATCAGGGAATATGGCCAAGCCTAACAATACATACTGAAAAACAAGATGGTCAGAAATTTTTAACCAACTGGGATTTGTGTCTGTGTTAGAGTTGTGTTGTGAAGATGTCCAGTCTTTGCCTTGGCTGTGTAGAGCGAATATTTTGCCTTAAAGCTTTTTAGTTGTCTATGCAAAAAAGGCACTTTTCCTCAGGCTTGGCTTATCAGTTTGGAGTTGAAGTAATAGAAAATTTAGGAAATAAAATCCTTTGTTCTCAGATTAAATGTGCCTTTTGACTGTAGCAGTAAAGAAAAGGCTTTTGATCTAGCAGTCCTTCACAATAACCTTTTATTAGATTCATTAAAAGTGTTCTATGGTTTTCTTCTGAAAAATGGGCATCTGATCTAGTATATATCAGCACAGGTCTTGGTACTGCTCTCTGAATGCATTATTGCAAGTACTCTTTCTTAAAGTAATGCCATGCATTTTAGAAAATGTGAGTCATAGCATTTAAAATGGTAAGCACGTGAGAATGAAAGGCTGCTCTCAACTGTGGGGTTTTTTTGAATCCACATCTTTGTCAATTTTTTAAATTATCCATGGGAAGTACGGTTACCGATTAGTGTTTTATGGTAGATACTTAGTGGCAGATTCATTTTAATGGTAGAATACCTAGTTCTCTACAGCAATATGGAAAATAGACATAACAAGTGTTGAATCTTAGTGTGGCTGAAATACTTTAACGGGTAGGAACTGGCCTTCTCAAACAATGATAAATTATATTGATAGAGGAAACTGTGGTAAGATTGTTTACTGCACAGCTCTTGGTGTTACTTTATGTTTTTTCCCCTGTGATCTCAGTACTGTAATAGTATGTGAATAAATGAAACAATTTCTCAGGAGTATCTCTAATTATGTTGGATTTTGTGTCTAGGAAAATTAAGACACAGGATGTCAGCAGAACTGAACCTAATGCCACAAAGACACTTCTGCTAGTATCGATCTCAAAATTGTTTGCAGTGCATTGGTGTGATGAGAGAAATTGAATGAGTAAGTTCAGGTTAGAACTGCTTGACACTTCATATTCATTAGAGTGGTGAGCTGCCGTAGTGGTAATTACTGGTCTGCTTTACGAATGGCGTGAGTTTTACTCCTTGGAACTGCACATATTGCAGTAAGAAGGCTGGGGAATTATTTTTTAATATGCTTGTTAGCTTAGTGGTCTGAATCTTTTCTTGCACTACCAGTGAAAACAGTGAAACTGCCCTGTCCTACAATAGATTTGGTTATGTGTTTGAGACATAAATTTAAACCCGGTGAAGACTGGTTGGCATCTCTGAGAATTCCCTTAGACTTCATTTGCTTCTTCCCTCTGATGTGCCCAAATGTTTCAAGTTGGCTCTCAAGCAGCCTTCTGCTTGCAGTAACTGCGAGTCGCTGGGATGGAGGCAGCACTGTCTTTCCTGCACGCTAAGTCTCTAGTTGAAAAACTTTGCTATAAGACAGCTAGGAGTAAATTGGAGAACCCAGAACCCAGCCACTGCATCAAAAGCAGGATGATGGCTGACACTTTTAGAAAATGTCTAAATTTAGACTTCTGAAAACTGTGACATAATACACCTCCTTCTTTTCCCATGACAACCCGGTATTAATGCTTAAACCTGCCAGCCCCACCTACCCATCAGTTCTTGCCTCCAGCAGGCTGCCTGCAAGCAGCGTCTGCTGCCGTTCCTGTTTCTGAACTGCACAGCACTTCTCCAGCAAATGATTAATCAGGTGGTTGTACCAGCACCACTGCTTATCCTCTTTGTGTGTTTCTTTGTATTTTCCCTTATTAGTTTCCTTATGATCCTGTTCTAGAATGTATTTTTCATAGAAAATTTGTTTGTATTTGAAGAATTGATGTTTCTTATAATGCTAGTCATCTCTCGGTGCGTGTTTCACTCCAGTGCAGGAACAAGGTCATTGTTCATTATCTGTGGCTCTGAAGAACAGAAGATGCTCGTTAACAGAGCACTTGGATGAAGTAGCATACGCTGTGACTGTAGCATGATATTTAGATGTCTATCTTCTCATATTATTACTTAAAGACCATCTGCAGACACGCTCACCTCACCAGCTTCTTGATTTTGATTCCTTTTACATGAGTTGCTGTGGGCTGGGACACGAGGCAGGCTCTGTTCTTGCTGGGTGATGCAGGATGCTTGTTAGTTCTCTGAATCGCAGGAGCGGTCAACTTTCTTCTTATGTTTGGGGGATGAGATCTATGGGATCGTATTTTATTATGTGTGTGATGACACACATGACAATAACATGGCAACCTTTTTTTTATAATAGAAGAGGGCTCAAACGGAGAAAAAGAGAACGATCTGTTTCTGTGTACTGTTCCCTTAATCAAGGCTTCAACTATAAGCGAAGTCAGCAGAGGTCATTGCATTAGTTTCACTTTCCAAGGTTTTTCCTACAATTAGATGGGTAAAGAGTTGCTTCTTAAGGGAAAATGAAATCCAGGGTGCAGAAAAACTAAGGGGTATGTTCTGATACAGGTCAGTTAGACAAGGTATTCTGTACGAAGTCACCTCTAAGCCTTGCCTGCTTTCCAAAATCATTACATTTTTGCAATCTCTTCAAAAGTCCTACTGTGTAATGCCAACTATTTTTATTCAGGATAAAGTGAATGAATTTCCAATGAGTTGCAAAGCAAAACAAAAATCCTGATTTAAGCTTTTCCTTTCTTGTGGTGTGGAGAACTTCCTGATACACCAACACTCATGGAATCCCAAATTCAGTCAATATGCCAGGGACCTCATAGGTTTCTAGGGCAGTGACCTGCTCACAGCAGAGGCAGCCCTGATTTCAGACCAGCTTCCTCTGGGCTTACTGCAGTCCTGAAAACGTCCCCAGATGGAGATTCTGCAACCTCTGTTGAACCTGTTCCAGTGCTTAATTATCCTCACAGTAACTTGCTTTACTGTATGCTGCTGGAAGCTTCTTGGATTTAGTTTAAGACCACTGTCCCTCCTTCTCCTAGTGTGCAACTCAGTAAATAGCCCCTGTCTTCTTAGCAACCCCCTCAGAGACTTGGAAGCCTCCCACTAGGTCTTCCCAAAGCCACGTCCTCTCCAGCCTGAACATCCCTCTCCCTACAGGTCACTTGCTCCTACTCTGCTCCTAAAATCTGTGCACCACTTGGTCAGAAACATTTCTGATGTAGGAAAATCACTTGCATTTAACTTTTGCATCTTTGCAATGAGCTACCTGTTATGATAGTTATTTTTTATCAGCTGTTCATTAATCTTTTAAAATATAATCTTTTTCTTGTAAATCACCAGAAATCTCCCTCTTGGGCCTCCCTGCTGGAGTCTGATAAGCTGTGGTATTGGAATAGAAAAAGTAGAACAGGAAGCTGAGCAATTGTACAGTTTCCTTTCCAGGCCAATTAAGCTATCTTGCATTGATTGAATATTCTATTTTTTAAGTATTTTTGTTCAACTATTCAATGAAGAGAATGACAGCATTAAAAAAAAATCTAGAAAAGGAAAATCCAGATTTCCATTAAGGGAACACTGCAGGTACCTGGCATTATTGCTTCCAAGTAAAAAAACTAATAATAGGAAATGTTCCAGGTGACTTCCTAAGTAGCCCACATGTTGGACTTGAGTTAGTAACGAGAAAAATGAATAGGAAAAAGATTTTGTAACAGTCTATAAATTAAAAAAAAAAAAAATCCTCACAATATAAGCTTTTGCTAATAAAACTTTCAATGATCATTTCATGAGGTAAGTTTTTTAGGAATGGTAGTCTACTTCTGGATAGAGTTTTGCTCACGTAATGAAAGACAGGCTAGGAATTGGAACCTACAAGCTGTTGGGAACCTTGGTTTAGTTGGAAAATATGGAGTGGGGCCTGGAGCTTGGACCCCTACGTACTCAGACCACCCCGCTCATGGGTATCCTGTGCATGCGTGTCTCCTCACTGCTCACAGAAACTGAGACTTGTGAGTTCAATATCCTCTAAAGATGGGATTTGGCTGGAAGCAGCATAGCTAAGAACTGTATAGTATTAATAAAATGACAGGTTGAAATTGAAATGATCTCCGTGGATGGCTTTATTTTGATAAAACCAGACTTTTCAGTGTAAATGTAGTGACATTTTTTGACCAGCTTGATTCAGGAAACTGACTGAAACACAAATCCTTTGCTTCTCATTGGCTTTCTTATGGTCTTTGTGATACTTCAGAAGTATGTTGCAGAATTATTGCTGTTTCATCTCTGCAGACATCAACAAGTGAAATTCCTCCAGGTACAGCACTTCGTACAGGGGTTGTCAACCAGTGAAAAATAACAAATTGACAGCAGTTTGAAAAAGGATGCTGATCTGATGGAGCAGTAGCAAAAACCTTGTGTTGTTAAAGGCATGATATATGAGTGAAAGAGGAATGGGCAGAACAGAATAACATGAAAAATGAACTGGTAAAGGACTTTGCTTTCATTTTGTAACACATTGTTGCTCACAAAATCCTGTGCGAGTCCTGAACGTGGTTCCTTGGCACCAAAAGCCATGCCCGACTCGCATACCTTTACTTAGCAAGACATTTGTATTGATGTCTCTTCAGTAAATTTTGATATTGCAGAGCTATGCTAAATAAAATGTCATTTTGTGGATAAATTAGGATTTTATGCCATCATCTGAATTACGAATATGATCTTGTGTAATATAATGTTTATGATTCTCCTAAGGCAGCCTCTTCAATTTTGCTTACACCTGTGTCTTTATATAATATACAAGGTCTTCCAAAGACTGATGTTCCCGGTGGAACAGTGCTGATTTTCAAGAAAAGGTTTGAAAATTATTATTTCAGTGTTTCTAAGTAAGCCTCTAGGTCTTGTAGATTTTAATCTACACAGACTTTCTTGCTGTGCAGGTATCAGATACCTGTGGGAACAACTTTTTTGTTTCATAGATGATAGTCTTCACCTTGTAACCTTGCACAGGACAACTAAAATTGATTTATTTACATGTGTTTAGTCTGTGTAAGTGCTGCAGTTTCCTTAGCCATTTTCTGTATATTTTTCTCTTCCCTCTTGTTAGTGTTAGGTAGGTAAGGGATCCCTGAGTGCAAACTGGAAACGTTTAATGAAAGCTTTGGTCCTGCACAGACATGTGCAGTGGTGTTAGAGGATGCAGGTTTGTTAGTTGCTGGCATCTTACAAGCACCTTGTGAGATATAGGTACATGTGAGCATCACCTTTATGTCCATGCAGCTGCTGAGCAGAGAGAACATCTTCACGTATTCCATAAAAATTGCGTCTCAGGACAGAATTCATTCCCTTTCCCAAATGCACACTTGGTAAAATCTTTAGTTCTTAATTTCTAACTGACCTGAGTAATAATGTGAAAGGATATTTCAATTATGTTTCTTAATTTATATTTCTGCAGCTTTATTTTAAATTGAGGAAATGGGAAACAGGGACATAGGAGAGTGAAAACCATTGACTCCGCGCTTTCTTCAAATGCGTGTTTACAAGTGCACCTATGCAGGGAAACATCCTTCTTTGCTCATAAAGTCACAAAATGTCCAGTTAACAGAAAGTCAACAGGCTGTAGCTATCCTTGAACTAAATTTTCTATGGAGTATTTTACTTTACTGAAAGATAACATGAATCAAAGATTGTTTACTATGGATTATGTGCTTTTGTATTGCCATGTATTGTTTTGTCTAAAAATGAAAGAAAAACTATCTGGAAAAGTAAAATACTTCGAACATTTTCCAGATGAAAATTTTCATTTTCTTCTTTTTAATCTTTAAACTATTTTTACTTTCTGAAAGAGATGAATTTTAAAATGGAAGTATTTCATTTCAAATTAAACTAGCTTTTTCATTTCAACCCAAAGTACTTCCTTTTTTTTTTTTTTTTTGCAGAGCAGAAGCATGGGGGAAAATCTTTTCAGGTTTATCTGGGACTTGATTAAAAAAAAAAAAAAAGGCCCTTTGCTGTTCCCTGAAAACATCCTATTTGCAGAACTTTCAGGGTAATGAGTAGCCCTGGTATTTCAGAGGAACTCAGTGTAATTCAATGGAGCTGGGCAGGCAATCACTTGGAGAACAAGTTGGATTTTAAAGCTCAAAGAGTTAATGCCTACATAGCAGTGTAAATCCTGTTTATCCTCTCAGGTGACGGACTAGATCAGGCAGATTGTATAGAGAGCTTTTGCTTGAGTCTGGTGTTTAACTGGTGGGTAAAAATTGCTGTCTCCAAAAGACAAATCACAATTACGTGAGTTATAAAACAAAGCAAAATAAAGTGATTTAGAAAATACTTAGGAACAAGATGAGTGGAGTCATACACATCTTTAGAGTAATGTAGTTGTCTTCTGAATTGTCATTTATTCAAATATATTCACATTAGTGTTTTGTATTATATTGCAGTTGACTTCCATGGGTACAGTTGGCTGGTTGTAGGAGTTGTCAGCACTCCAGCGGTGGCCGTGATTTAGCACTGTTAGAAGGTGGCAATTTACTGACTCAAATGCAGTGTGGCATTTTGGTCGCTTGGTTTGGCTCCCAGCTCCGTTGCCTGATCCCTTCCCCTTCATTTCCACATTTCTGTGGTGGGGATGCTGATGTTGACGTTTGTGATGTGTTTTGAGGTTCAGAGCTAGAAAATGCTACCCCAGAAGTATGTCATGTTCATGCACTGGCAGCATTAACAAGTGTATTTGGTGTTCACTGTATGTTTGGACAGAGATAGTGGCTTTCGTTAGGAGACGCAAATTTGGAATGCAAGTAAGATTAATGTCTGTGTTGTACTTGGTTTAATTTTGCCCTGAAATGAGTTTAGCTGATTTCTAATATGTTCTTTAGGACTGTGTATTTGAATAAAAGAACCGGCTTAGCAAATAAAAGCTGAGGCATATGGGGATAAATGAAGACACTGCTTCCTACCTCAGAGGGTGCTGCATGCTGCACGTTTGCAGCAGACCAGTCAGATGGTGCGATGAGACTCTGGATTTCATACACATTTGCAGTTGCATTGGCTGGTTTTCCCTGAAACGTGGAACTTGACAAACACTGTAGGTTAAGATCCCTTTGGGGCTTGCCCCGGTGCTGGGGAAGCGGTGGGCGCTCTTCGGAGTGGCCGGTGGCTGCGGCTGGCAGCGCAGAGGCGGCGCGGGGGTCACTCAGTTGCGCTTATTTCACCACAGACTTTCCAGCTCCATTCCTGTAGCTGCCTGGTGTTTGGCCACCCTTATAGGAACCTGAATTGCTTTTATATTCCCCTTGCAATTTGCAATCTTATGATGTGATTTTTGTAGTTTTTTAAAAGCCCTCAGTGGGTTAACCCAGCTGTAAGTGCACAGAGACTCCGTGTTGGCTTCCAAGAAAGGCCCTGTAATGAGAAGAGCTTTACATTACCTTTTTCATTGTTTTTTATCAGAACTAAACCTTATTCTGTCTGTCAGTAGGCATTTGCTCTCAGAAGCTAGGGTATTAAAAATGGCATTCAGCTATATATTGTAACAACCTTTTCTTTGCACAGTCACGGTGTAATTTGCATCCTTTTTTTTCCTTTTTTTTTGGAAGAATTGCTAGGCAAGTCTTAAGAAGATGCCTGAGTATTAGATGAGTCCTGCCCAGCTCGATGCATTTGGTTTTCACTTGCTGTCCTTCTATTTCTGGCAATAAGGCCCTGAGGGCTCTCACCTGTAAGATCATCCCCCTAGGACTGAAGTGCCCCGTAGCGGCAGCGCCGAGTTGATTGCCCCGTTGCCCACCCGAGGGGCAGTTCCTCCGTCCCGCGGCCGCAGCGGAGGGTGAAGTGCGGAGCTGCCCCGGGACAAGCCGGGGGCAGCGCGTGCGCCCTGTGCAGGTGCTGTCTGGCCATCAGGCACTAATTCCTGCAGGAAGGAGCTGGCTGCGCTCTCGCTTCTGCAGTGAAACATGAGTCTAACCTGGGCTGAACCCACGTCTTATGTTTTTATTCATTGTTTGTTGACCCCGTGGTCAACTCGCTGTCACTATGATTAATCATTCGGGCTCCTGTTGTCCAAAAAGACAATTCGAGCCTTTTCTGTGAGAGAAAATAGTGGGTGGAAGGGATTTAATGAAACAAAACGGGTTAATCTTTGACATGATAATTTATACCTAGGCTAGCAAACCAACAAGAGTGCTCTTGTATGTGAATGATTAATAGCTGCTATGGTTGCATCGGTGACAAGTGATTAATAAAGTTTGTGATTAAGAAAATACTTCCTTTTCTTTTCCTAAGTGTGCAAATCCTGGTGCTCCACTTGCGCCTGCACCGCAGTTCAATTACCATGCAGACCTATTTGTAATTCCGGTGTCACTCACCATTACTCATGCAAACGTCTCTGAAATGAAGTTCACTCGATCTGTTAAGTACTAAAGAAATGGGAAATCCAGCACGTCCCCAAAAGGTTTCCTAGCCTGGGGGAAATAAAATATGCTTTAGATGCTGTTGTTTCTTTGGGAGCATGTAACATATCAATGCGGAATTTGTTGCATGTAAAAATACTATTTTGAGACTGTACAAGCTGTTTACCAGGTTCCCATTCAAGCTGCAGCATCCCCCTGTATTTCACCATTGGAGCAAAGACTTGTATTAAACTTGAAACCTATCCAGATATAGCTGTAGATTGAATGTTTTTCCAGCTGCTGGCACACGCTATGGAAAGGTACATAATTTGAATGGAAAACGTTCAGAGCCCTAACACGACCCCTTCATCCAAGCACTCCTTTTTCAATCTCTACCCTTCCTTCCCCAGGAGTTAACGGTACTACCTGGAAGTCTGCAAGAATTAGATGGTAGCACCCCCTGCAAAACTCAGGTTTTCAGAGTTCATTTGCAAATCCATCACATAGTAACCCCTAGACTACTCAGATTGTCGTATAGTTAAACAGATATGTAGAGCTACAATTATATAGGCAAGTTGGACCTGCCACCGTTATTCAGACTACAGTTTCATTTAACTCCATTCTTCCAACAGTGGATGGTAGTAGATGCCTAGGGAAACCGAGCAAGGAGAGGAATTATGTGGGTTTTATTTTTTTCTTTTCTAGTTTTTGTCTGTGTGTATGTTACACTTCCCCCTTTTTAAGGGATCTTCATGAGCTGGAATTTGCATCCAGATAATCATGCTTAGTACATGTCAATATATCATGAATTAAATTTATATTTTAGCCCCCATAGGTTTGTGTGGCGATTACTTTCCCAGTTTTGTATATGGGGTTTTCCATTTTAAGGCTGCTGCATAAGCGTTTCTTGAACAAGTAAACCTTCCTTTTTTATTTTTTAACTTTGCTGTTCAAGATTTCGAAGACCTCTTTGATATTTTCCTTTCGTTATCTTTTTCCAAGATGAAAGCTTGGTGACTCAGTGGCACATTTTAATACTTTTTTTTTTTTTTCTTTTTTTTTGAGATAGGAAAGGCAAAAACCTGAGACGGAGTTACATAAAATGTATAATGTAGTGTATTTTGTTCTAAATACTTTTCTTAGGTCTTCCAAGCATTTTCCTAGTGTCATCTATCAGGACTACAAATCCTTTTCTTTAGTGGCAATTGATAATGTGCAGAATTTGGGAGGTCTTTCTTGGTAGTTTTGGTTTTAATGCTGTGTATTTCATAATATTCAGCATTAATTTGATCTTGCCCATTTTACTCAAATGTTAATAAAAGGACATTACTATTTATAGATGCCTTTTTCTTTAATAGAATGTACTGCTTATCAGCGGAAAGTAAATGGAACGTGAAACTCCTCTTGAGGTCTCCTTGGGTGTAACGTGCAGCATAAGGCTGTACATTTGTTTTATACTTTCTTCGAAGTTCGGTAAGGTAACCCTGATGAATTGGTTCAGAAGCCATATCAAGGCTTTTTTTTCTGAAAATACCTCCAATAATTCTTTGCAATAACACGAAGTGAGGTTTGTCTTTCGTGCGCTTAAGCATTAAAGTGCACAGAGCTTTATCAAAGTAAATGTCATTGAGAAATCTGTGCGCAAGCTAACAAATTATTTTTTCCTTTTTAGGCATTAATCTAGCACGTAAGAAGGGAGTATCATCTCTCTGACTTAGGATAA